>ML301547.1:0-101245 GCA_005239505.1 Nicotiana paniculata
CCAGAAAAAAAAATATTTTTTCAATATATTTTCAGTTTTAGTTTTTTCATTTTTCGGTTTACAGGTTCGAAATTTTACAAATTTCAAAGTTATGAGTTCGAAGGTTTATGTGTTTGAAAATTTAGGGGTTTAGAAATTATAAAGCTTACAGGTTCAAAATTTCGCGGTTTCGAAAGTTTAGTTGTTCAGAAGTTATGAAATTTGTGGGTTCGAAAAGTTGTTAATTCGAAAGTTTATAGATTCATGTTTATTGTATCTAAATTATTTATGATTACTCTTGTGAAGTTATTTTTCTTAATTTATGTATCAAACACCGAAAAATGAATAAAATTATTATTTATATTCCAAAAATATATTTTTTCTTCCATTATAACAAACACACCTAAAAAGGGTATGAAAAAGTCGCTACTCAAGTCACTAGAGGTAGGAGATGCTGACTACCTTGGAAGTTGAGCCCTCAATCATATGAGCATCTTACTCTCAAATTCCTTATTGACAGCTAAGGTGATTATGTGCTTTCTATACTTTACTTTACTTTTTTTGATGTACTTATAGCTTATTAGAGTGACTACGGATCTAACTTGTCTAATCTAAGCTAGCTATAAGATGAGCACGGAACCCAACTGTAATTAAATTTGATAAATAGAACGAAAATAAGTCAAAATATTCTAATTTGAAAATAAAACTTATAATTCTAATCTGAAAATTAAAGAAAAAAAATAATTTTGTTTTACGTATAACACAAAATAATAACTATTAAAAATATTTGTTATTTTTTAAAGAAATAATAAATGGCTTCTTTATTAAAGTACTTATATCTAAACACTTAAACCAAATAATGAAAGGAAACAAAAAATGAAAAAGAAATAGAAAAAGGTTGGTGCAAGGGTTTGAACCTTGTACCTCAAGGACAAAATCCACTTCATATCTACCTTTCTATCAATGGGCTGAGCAGCCTTGTACTGCTTTTAATGTATAGCGCCGGGTATAATCGTTTTATACCCGTCTGTCAGAAAAAAAGTATATAAAGCCACACTATGTGGCACTATATATTAACGGCACAGTTACCGTTAATGTATAGCGCCACATAGTGTGGCGTTATACATATTTCGGTACTCTTTTTTTTTTTTTTGACTTATTTTCGTTCTATTTGTTAAATTTAACCACAATTGAGTTCAGTGCCCGCTATAAGATAATTGCACAATTATGACATTGTTAAAAAGCTGTAATCCTTTTACAAGTAGGAGGAAGTACTACTTTTCCTTATACTTTTAGGTGTGTTTGGTACCAAAGAAAATATTTTCTAATTTTTTCATGTTTGGTAGGCTTAAATGTTTTGGAAAATATTTTTCTCATCAACTTATTTTCCTCAAATTGAAAGAAAATATTTTCCCTATCAAGAGAAGGGAAAATATTTTTCAAAATTCCCACCCTATTTCCCATTCCCACCAACCCAACCCCACCCCATCCTACCCCGCACCCCAACTCCCACCCCCACCCTCTCATGCACTCCCACCCTAAATAAAAATATTATTAATAGTACTTTCTTTTCATGTTATAAATAGATTTTTTTCATTTCAACAAATGAGTATTTTCTTTTAATCATATAAAAAGTATTTTTTTTCATTTTAAAAAAAATATTTTTTTTTTTATGATGTAGAAAAAGTACTTTCATTTCAACAAAATGAGTATTTTTTCATGACATAGAAAAAGTATTTTCTTTCGTTTAAACAAAATAAGTATTTTCTTTTTATGACATAGAAAAAATATTTCTTTTTCATTTTAACAAAATGAGTATTTCCTTTTCATGATATAAAAAAGGTATTTTCTTTTATTTCGATAAAATGATTATTTTATTTTCATGTTGTAGAATGAGTACTTTCTTTTTCAACTAAAAAATAGTATTTTCTTTATAGTATAGAGCATAAATTTCAACATTGTTTTGCGTAAAAAAGTAAATCAACACATTACTTCCTTTGGGTTTGTGAAAATTGTTAGAAGAATAATTAAATTATTGAAGAGAATAAAGTCTTGAAAACGTTGGATATTGGATATTACGGGGGAGGGAGTGTGTGTGTGTGAGGGGGGGGGGGGGGNGCAAGAAAACATGGGGACTTGAGGGAAGGGGTGAGGAGAGTAGCATAAAAAAAAAATTCTAAAAAAATTTTCTACTCTCTAACAAAACACTAGAAAATATTTTTCGAAAAAAATTTTCCACTCACGAACCGAATATGAGAAAATAAGTGATAAAATCACTCATTTCCATAAAAATATTTTCTAAAAAAACATTTTCCATGAAACATATTTTCCTACATACCAAACACACCCTTAATCTAAATAATTTAATGTATAATCAGCAATTCTTTTGAACCTTGTTATCTTAACTAATTTGTGCACATCCACTAGGTGTCTTTTACCAACCCACATATAATTTACTCATTATTGGATAGGAAAGTGAGAAAAAATTTATTTTGTATAATCTCTATATCCGTTGGTACTCGAATTTTGATTCCTAAAATTGTCACTCCAACTATTTGATCGCTAAGTCACCCTTTAAGGCTATTTCATTATCAGATGTTAACGTTAGTAATGCGAAAATAGGCATATAGTAATTAAGATGAGGTGTATTTCTTAAAAGTGAAGGTATTGTATTGAAGAGTGTGAGTCCATGTGTAAGATATGTGGGGAAAGAAAGTTGGTAGGTTGTAGCCATCACATGTTCAGTTAAAAACAAAAGACCAACTCCAGTTGTTACATGTATCAGTCGCTAAAGCAAGAAAAAGAAAATGAAATTCTGCTTAAATAAAACATATCTAAAAACTATTCATTCAGAATTTAAATATTGTAATTTTGAATTTGAACAAGTAAATTGTAAAGTGTATACTATTTATAAATTTTATTCATATACATACATAACTCGACCTCAAAATAATGATTTTCGCATAATTACAAATTTATTCTTGAATCCGTCACTAAAGAAGTAGACAATCATAAACATTGGGACTCGCCTGGATGCTTCCATATGGAACAGAATCACGAAATGACCCCAAAAGAAAAAACAAATAGATATTCTAATTATTTATTATGAATTTCCCACTGTCACACACTCATACAGAATATCAACATAGAATTTAATGAATATAATTTTCTATACGGCACAAAGAATACATTAAATTGGAACAGTATATTGTGATGGAGACCGGGCCTAAAATTGTCTTCTCCAGTTGAAAACTTGACGAGCAATATGCGCCAGTAAGTAATCTTATCTTTGGCCATTGACAATTGACAAACGATAACTACTTCTAGAGTATCACACTCTGATTGCAACTTGAACCTACTCCATGCATGACTTGCTAATACAGAAGTTTTCTTTAGTATTATTATCAGATTGTTTTAGACAAATATACGTGCTGAAATTTTGTACTAATATTATGAGGTTAATGATAAACAAACATTCCACCGTTAATTGGTTTTGATACGGTCGCCTCTGAATATTTCACCTAGATGACTTAATTAGTGGGAGTGGCTATATGTTTTTGACAAATTAGGTTATATGCAATTTTAGGAAACTTTGCCAATTTAAACGGTACTCAGAACCAAAAAAAACAAACAAAAAAAAAATTTTGGGTGCGTGTATGTGAGAAATTGCAATGCGATACGCTTAAGGTGAATATCCAAAACTGTTTGATTGACACCAAAATAACTTTTTATCGAACATTTATTTGTTTAAACTTTAAATGTGATAATTAATAACACAATTCAACATACTACCGTAGACACATTTTCTATTATATAGAAAAGGAAAGTGTTTACCTTGAAAATGGTAATTACAATTATATTTGATTATGTGGTTCTAAAAATATGTGATATATTTTAATACCAGTTGTTTAGGCAGTATATGCTTGGTGAAAGTGAGAAAACAAAATAAGAACGAAGGGCAGTGAGATTAAGCAAACCGAGCAGTGGAGAGACGGGGTCTCAAGTTTGGTCGGAATGGACCTCGAGGTCGAGCTCAAGAGCTTGACAAGGGGCGGTCGAGAGTGATATAGCAGTATTGAAAGCCTCGAAGATGGCCTCTTTGTGGTTAATAACGAGAAAGAAGAAGAACTGATGAACACAATAGATGAAGGGCAATAAATCAATGAAACAAAGATATAGAATGTTTGAGTTAGAGAGCAGAGAGTGTTCTTGTTCTTGTATTGAATATCATGTGTCTTACAAAGTGACAAGGGTTCTCTTTATATATGAGGGAGAATCCCAACATAGTACATGTGTAATTATTACAAAAGAGAGATGACTGGTACTGCCACAGTACGAGCTTGTACTATTTTGCGTACTTGGTCAGCTTTAATCACGTGTTGGGAGTTTCCCGCCTTTCCATGATGATCTTCGAATTTTGCCCTGCCTCGAGGTGCATCGACCCCTCGGAATGCTTCCTCGAGGAGTGCACCTCGGGGTTAAACTTCGGATTCCTCTCCGATACAGTCGAGGTCGAGGCTCGGAATGTTGTAGGAGCCTTAAAATCGGGCTTCTCCGATTTTACCGTATACAGATAGTCCCCACGTTTCTTGGAATGAAAAGACAAGAAACGATTTGAATTCACCAACTTTTTAATACTTTTATTATCATGTCAGTCATGCCACGTAAGCAACTGATGTAAGAGATGCTCAGAAGCCATATATGCACAGTTCTCAAAAAGATTCGAATTTATAATGGCGGTTGACTGCCTTAGCGTTCCTCTATATGCGCGGTTGGCCCCTATAAATACTCTTTCTCCTGCCCCTCTCCTTTTACTACTTTTCCTTCTCTTTTCTAAAAAGAGCTCTCATTACTTCTTTCTAGTATCCCTTTTCTGATCAGCTCCCTCTCGTTTCTTTCGAAATCTTTCAGCAGGAATGACGAAGACCTCTAAAACTATTCCACAAGATGATAAAGCCCCCTCTACCTCGCGTTCTTCTACGGGAAAGGCAATTGTTCCCCCAATCTCGAGGAGTGCATCCCCGGAACCTGCGAAACGACCTCTGATTTTAAGGTCGATAAACCTTCCTCGAAGCTGGGGCGGTGTGAACCCATATCCCGATATGTTAGCCTACTAACAAACATCGAGAAAGTGAAGGTCGACTGTCGCTGGGGAGATGCGATGCAAGTGTAGATTCCTTCTCGGGAGGAAGACATAACAACCCACAAAATTGGCTTCCTCAGTGTATACACCTATCCGTTTACCCTAGGCCCGGTAGGGCCGTTTTCACCGTCGATAGACCCCGTCGTTCTCGATTTATGCAAGAGATATCAAGTGACGCTCGGCCAGATTCACCCATCGTTTTGGCGTACTGTTGAAATGATTAGGCATTTTGCAAATATGGTCGAGGGGATGCCTTTCTCCCCTGACTACCTGATTAGAATGTACAGTCCCCGACTTTATCGGGGTGGTCTGATTAAACTTCAACGTCGGGCCTCGAGGGTTTTCTTTGCTTGCACTAATGAAGGCAGGGACAGGGGGTGGATGATCCGCTTTTTTCGAGTTAGGACCTCGGATTTGATTCTATTCGAAAGGATGTCGTTCCCCGAGGAATGGAATACGAATCGTAAATTTAATACTTTAATTTTCGTTTGTGCCAATTCTCCCTTGAACTAATTCCCTTTGACGATGCAGCTGTTGTGTGGTATCTTGATGCGGTTAAGGATCTCTCAAGCTGGGTTCGCCAGATTGATTCTACCTGCCCGTATGCTGAGCGTGTGTGGTGCGACCTGGCCAGGGGTCGATGGAAAGCTAAAAATCATGGTGGGGCCTTTCCTTTTGCAATACCTGAGTTCTGTTTAAAAGAGACACCCCCTGAATATGTTCTGACTTCTCTTGTTTTGTGTTTATGCAGGCCTAGGGGAGGCTTCTTTGATGAGAGAAGCATTGTCTGGGGGAGCAAATATCCCAAAACCAAATGAAGAGAAGAAGAAAAAGAGGGAATCGTCGACCGAGCCTTTGGAGCCACAAATGGCTATAGTGCAAAGGTCTAAGGCCGACTCTGCGGCCTTAGACGAGAAAAAAGGTTTCCTGATATCAATTGAGGGAAGTGGAAGCATAACTGCTCCTGCCTTTGCCGATCCATTGATTGTTGAGCTGAGGGATTCTATATTAGAAGTCGATGAGGCCATCTTATCTGGGTTCGAAGAGGTTTTCGAGGGTAGATCGGATGATGTCCCTGACCCGATTGTTAGCCAAAATATTCTCCGGGCCGAAGGGCACTTGGTAGATGAGTTACGGGAGCCTAGATGCGATCCGAAGGCCCCGATTGACCTAGCCGGGGTTAGTGATGTAGGTGACTCTCTGCCAGTTTCATCATTTTCCCCGATGGAGATATGGGATGCCCCAAATATAGAATCTTTTGATGTGGGGGCGCCCCTCGGAGGGAAGGATGTAGTTGAGAGGCTCTTCACTATGGCCGAGAAGAATCCGAACTTAATGTCTTGCTTATTTTCGAGGAAGCTGAAAGGCTTTGCAAACAGGTAATTTCTTCGTCGATTGTTTCGAGCTTTGATTATCATTTTTTTTACCCTCCTTCTTTCAGACGGAAGTGCTTTACAATAGGACCACAACCAAGTTTCAGTCTGAGCTGGCCCATTACGAGGGGGAGTGCATGAGATTTTTATCGGAAGCAGATGAGCTCAGGGATCTTCTTGCCCAAAAGGAGGAAGAAGTGCTGGACCTCCGAGCTCGTTTAGAAACGGTATCTCGAAAATAGATCGATCTTGATGAGCAGGTAACATAGCCTTCATGTGCTTCATTTTTGCAATTGATATCAGTACTTAACCCTTATCGGACCGATCTTCGTAGATTAAGGAAAAAGATGCCCTGATGTAGGAAGGGTTCAGAACCAGGGATGCTGAGATCCTTGGATTTAGGCAGTGTGTGAATGAGATAAACTCTGAGAGAGATGTCCTCCAAGGGAAGTTATCCTCTATTGAGCATTGCCTCCGGGATGCAAGGGCTGAAAGAAGCAAAAATAAGGACCTCTATGCTGAATCGGTGTTGCGCTATCTTCAATTAAGGCTGAAGCTGATGCGCTCATAGCCTCATATAAAGTCGATGCTGCTGTTGCAAACGCCCAGGCCAGGAAAGCAGCTAAGGAGGCCGAGTTTAAACTTGCCCCGGTCCTGGAGCACGCCCGATTAAAGTCTTGGAGGCAGGCTCTCGAGGACATTCATGCAAGGGGCCTCGATTTGCATGTTGAGATCGAGAGGGTGAAGACCCCAGAAAAGGAATCAGAGGCATTACTTTCTTCCGAAGATGACTCGAGCAGTGGCTCGAAAGATGATGAAGATGAGGGTGAAGTCCTCGAGGGGGAAGAGGTCGTTGAAGACCTTGGGGCCGAGGACCGAGCTGTTGAAAGTATAACCTCCGAGGGAGCCGTTGAAGGCTCACTCTAGCTGTAGATTAGGTTTTCATTTATTCTTTTTCCCTATGCAAGGGCTCCGATTCTGAGCTTTGTAAATATGCTTTGCGAACCTCTATCATATATAAAAGGTCTTTTGTCATTCCTTGTTTCTTTTCTGGTTTCTTAGAATAGGATCTGACGTCCGTCGATGATTAGTCCGATAAATAGGACTTAGAAATGAAACCCTTGGGGTTGTAAATTGACCCTGAGGCTTTTAGGCTGGTCCAAAGGCTCTTACGCGTTGGGTCGGTACGACCTTTGATATGGCTGGCGACTTGGGCTCTTACGCATTGGCTCTTAGGCGCTTTTTTAGTTAACCGTTTAGGTCTCAATCTTCGATTCGAGTTTCGACTTGAGCTCATCGACCCTTAGGTTATTTAAATCGTCCCTGAGGCTTTTTGGGTCGGTACAACCTATAGCTGGCGACTTGGGCTCTTACACGTTAGGTCGGTACGACCTTTAGTGTAGCTGGCGACTTAGGCTCTTACGCATTAGGGCCTGAGGCGCTTTAGTTAACCGTTTAGGGCTCAGTCTCCGAGTCGGGTTTCGACTCGAGCTCATCGGCCCTTAGGTTTTTAAATCGGTCGTGAGGCTCTTTGGGTCGGTACAACCTATAGCTGGTGACCTGGGCTCTTACGCGTTAGGTCGGTACGACCTTCAGTATAGCTGGCGACTTGGGCTCCTACGTATTTGGCCCTGAGGCGCTTTAGTTAACCATTTAGGGCTCAGTCTCTGAGTCGGGTTTCGACTCGAGATCATCAGCCCTTAGGTTTTTAAATCAGCCCTGAGGCGCTTTGGTTTGGTACGACCTATAGCTGGCGACTTGAGCTATTACGCGTTAGGTCGGTACGACCTTCGGTGTAACTGGCAACATGGGCTCTTACGCTTTAGGTCGGTAAGACCTTTAACCGGTTCTTTTCGAAGTAATTGGATGCCTATGATTTTATGGCGATAGTCGAACGTCTCCAAGTCGCGTTAGTTTGGCTGGAGCCTTATGACGGCGGTCATCGTATTTGGCCGTAGCCTTTAGTCCTCGAGTGAGATAGCCTCGACGTCTATATCGAGGGTATGCCTTTTTTGGGGTCTTACAAGTTCGATATATAGCCTTTACTTTGATATCATGATTATGCCTTTTTAAGGTCTTACAAATTTGTAGATGCCTTCCTTGAGGTCTTATAGTTTTGACGTTGCCTCGTGGAGGGCTTACATTGGTGCCTTATAGAGGGCTTATGGTCTTGAGGTTGCCGGCCCTGAGGTCTTACGACTTCGAGTTAGATAGCTTGATGAGCCGATAGTTGAGGACAGTCCCCGAGTCAGAGTTGTTATTGTCTCATAGAGGTCTTATGAGTTCGAAGTTTCCCACCCTGAGATCTTATGGTTTCGAGGTTGTCGGCCCTGAGGTCGTACGACTTCGATTTTGTGATGTTTCGATGGGGTGATTGTTGATGGCAGTCCCCGAGACATCGAAAGTGTTTGGTGTTGCCTCATCGAGGACTTATATTGTTTATATTGCCTCATGCAAGGCTTACATTGGTGCCTCATGGAGGGCTTATGAGTTTGAATTTGCCAGCCCTGAGGTCTTACAACTATGAGTCGACTATCGAGGAAAGTTCCTGAGTCAGAGTTGATATCACCTCATGGAGGGCTTACGTCATTGATATTGCCTCATGGAGCGCTTACATCGGTGATATTTCCTCATGGAGGGCTTATATTGTTGATATTGCCTCGTGGAGGGCTTATGTTGTGATATTGCCTCATGGAGGTCTTAGGTTGTCGATATTGCCTCATAGAGGGCTTATAATGTTGATATTGCCTCGTGAAGGGCTAATGAGCTCGAAGTTTCCGGCCCTGAGGTCTTATGGCTTCGAGTTTTTGATGACTCGACGAGGTGACTTGTCGAGGGTAGTCCCCCAGATATCGAAAGTTTTTGGCTTTGGATTCGTTCTTTGTGAAAATAGCAAATTTTTTTGACACGCGAAGTGTTTCGATGACAAAAGATTCTCCTTCGATTACTTGGTATCAGTATATATTTTTTCACCATCTAGGGTTCAATTATTCTATATGGACACGATTCGTTTGACCGTTTGGTCCTATACATTGTTCTCCCGTCGAGACCCTCTTTGGATCATTTTGGTTTCTTCGAAGAGATGATCTCCCGGGGGGATGCCCCTCAGTATTTGAGGCTGATTGAAGAGAAGCCTTGGATACTTGTTGAGTTCTCCTTAGGTAGCATATAGGTGTTGCCTCGTTAATAACCTCGTCGGCAAAACCAATTTGGGATAAAATCCAACATGAGGGAAAAAGAGCGCAATGCATGCTTTGAAACTTAAGGTCTTTGAGTTGGAGGGTGTTGTGGTGTCTTCCATCGGTCACCTGTGAAAAATTATTGTGAAGCACAAAATGAAATGGGAGAAGGTTATACCTTAGCAATAATAACGCCTGAGCATTGATACGTTCCAATTGTTTGGAAGTTGCTCGCCTTCCATGGTCCCGAGTTTGTAGGACCCTTTGCCGATTACTCCGAGGACGCGGTACGGTCCTTACCAATTCGGGACCAGCTTTCCTTCGTTAGTGCTTAGGGTGAATTTTCTTAGGACTAAGTCCCCAAGTACGAAATGTCGGAGGTTTGTTCTCCTGTTATAGTATCTTTCGGCCCTTTGTTTTTGGGCGGCCATTCGGACCAGCGAAGCTTCTCGACTCTCGTCTAATAGTTTGAGGGCCGTAGTCATGGCCTCGTTGTTTGAGTCCTTGGTGGCATGTCAGAATCTGGCGCTTGGCTCTCCGATCTCAACCGGTATCAAAGCCTCGGACCCGTATACCAAAGAGAATGGTGTCTCTCTTGTGCTCGATTTAGAGGTTGTCCGATATCCCCATAGCACTTCGGGTAGCATTTCTCTCCATTTTCCTTTCGCATTTTCTAACTTCCTTTTCAAGTTCTAAATGATGGTTTTGTTTGTGTACTCGGCCTGACCATTTGCACATGGGTGGTAGGGCATTGCTATGATTCTTTTGATTTTGTGATCCTAGAGAAACTTTGTTACTTTACCTCCTATGAACTGCTTTCCGTTGTCACAGGTTATCTCGGAGGGGATCCCGAATCGGCACATGATGTAATCCCAGAAGAAGTTGATGACTTTTCTTTCTCTTATCTTCTCATAGGCCTGTGCTTCCACCCATTTCGAGAAGTAGTCAGTCATAAATAGAATAAATCTAGCCTTACCTGGCACCGTTGGTAGGGGACTGACAATGTCCATTCCGCATTTCATGAATGGCCATGGGGATAAGACTGAATGTAGATGTTCGTTGGGTCGGTGGATCATTGGTGCAAATCTTTGACACTTGTCGCATTTTCGGACGAATTCTTTGGTGTCCCTCTCCATGCTGTCCCAATAGTAACCTGCTCTGATCATCTTTCGAATTAAGGAATCGGCACCAGAGTGATTTCCGCAGGTACCCTCATGGATTTCTCGGAGTACGTAATCGATGTCTCCCGTCCCCAAGCATACTGCTAGGGGCCCACCGAAGGTTCTTCTATATAAATTTCCATTCTTGTCGAGTGAAAATCGGGCCGCTTTGGTCCGAAGGGCCCTTAATTCTTTTAGGTCTGTGGGTAGCTTCCCACTTTCCAAATAATCGATGTACTTATTTCTCCAATCCCATGTCAGGCTGGTGGAGTTGATTTCGGCATGGCCCTCTTTAATCACTTATTTGGATAGCTGAACAACAGCACCGGGGAGTATGTCGTCTTCCCCAACGGATGATCCTAGGTTCGTGGGTGCATCTGCCTCGCTGTTTTGCTCTAAAGGTATGTGGACCAGAGTCCATTCTTTGAAACGATGCAAAGTGACTTGAAGTCTGTCTAGGTACCGTTGCATCCTGTCCTCTCGAACCTCGAAGCTTCCATTTTCCTGGTTTACTACCAGAAGGGAATCACATTTTGCTTCGATGACTTCCGCTCCTAAGCTTTTGGTCAATCCGAGACCTGCAGTCATAGCCTCATACTCGGCTTCGTTGTTAGTCAACTTTTAGATTTTTATAGATTGTCTAAGCAAGCCGCCCGTAGGTGGCTTCAGAACTATGCCGAGCCCGGATCCTTTCATGTTCGAGGCACTGTCACTGAATAAGGTCCATACCCCTGATGTTGTGACCGTTTTTAGTAAAATTTCTTTTTCTACCTCGGGGCATAAGGGCGGGTGTAAAGTCGGCCACGAAGTCCACCAAAATTTGGTACTTAATAGCCGTTCGGGGCTGATATTCGATATCATATCCTTCTAGTTCGATGGCCCATTTGTCCAGTCGGCCTGATAATTCGGGTTTATGCAATATATTTCGAAGGGGGTATGTCGTTAAAACACATATATGGTGACATTGAAAATAAGGCTTCAATTTTCTAGATGCACTTATTAATGCAAGAGCTAATTTTTCTAAGTGTGGATACCTGATTTCTGCATCTCCCAGGGTTCAACTCACATAGTAGACAGGGAATTGCGTACCTTGTTCATCTCGAACTGATACGCCACTTACTGCTACTTTGTACACTGTTAAGTATAATATAGCGTTTCGTCTTCCTCTGGGGTGTGGAGCAAAGGCGATCTTAAGAGATACCGCTTTAATTCCTCCAAGGCGCGTTGGCACTCCTGAGTCCATTCAAACTTGTTCTTCTTCTTGAGTAAGGAGAAAGAGTGATGGCTCCGATCCGGCGACCTCGAGATGAATCGGCCTAACGCTGTAATCCGCCCGGCCAGCCGCTGCACGACCTTCACATTGTTTACCACTATGATTTCTTCGATGGCCTTGATTTTGTCGGGGTTGATTTCAATCCCCCTTTTTGACACCATGAAGCCTAAAAATTTTCCGAACCCACGCCGATGGCGCATTTCTCAGGGTTGAGCTTCATGTTGTAGCTTCGAAGGATGTCGAAAGTTTCATGCAAATGAGTCAAATGGTCCTCTGCGCACAGAGATTTAACCAGCATGTCATCAATATAAACTTCCATGGATTTACCTATTTGATGCTCGAACATCTTATTAACTAGGCGCTGGTACGTGGCCCCTGCATTTTTTTGCCCGAATTTACATTGTAGCAGTATGTGCCAAACTTCATGATGAACGAAGTCTTTTCCCTATCCTCGGGGTTCATTTGAATTTGATTATACCCGGAGTAGGCACCGAGAAAGGTGAGGGTCTCGTGGCCAGACCTGGCATCAATCAATCGATCGATGTTGGCAACGGGAATGAATCTTTAGGGAATGCTTTATTTAAGTCCTTATAATCTTCTCACATTCTTAACTTGTTCCCTTTTTTGGGAACCACCACTACGTTGGCCAACCATTTGGGATATTTACTTCCCTGATGAACCCTATTTTGAGGAGTTTTGTTACCTCGTCTTTGACGAATGCATGCTTTACCTCGGACTGAGACCTCCTTTTTTGCTTCACCGGTTTGAACCTGGGGTCGACGCTTAGCCGATGGGTGGCTATTTCCGGCTGGATTCCTTTCATATCTAAGTGGGACCAAGCAAAGCAATCAACGTTGTTAATAAGAAATTGAATGAGTTTCTTCCTGAGTTCGGGGGTTAGTCCCATTCCCAGGTACACCTTTCGATCTGGAAGATGTTTCATCAAAACAGCTTGTTTATCCTCGACCGTTGATTTGGTTGCGTCCGACTCTTCGGGGGCAACGAAGGTTCGAGGGGTGAGGAAGTCTTCTTCATTATCCTCGGGGACCTTTTTATCTTCCGACCCCTCCGAGGTGAAGTATATGGGCGCCGGTGCCATGCCATGTACTGCGAACATTTCCTTGGCCGCGTGTTGCTCAAAATACACTATTTTTACGCCATCTTCAGTTGGTAATTTCAACATCTGGTGGAAAGTCGATGGTACCGCCCTGATGCTGTGTATCCATCGCCTTCCGAGCAGGGCGTTGTATCTCGGGTTACCTTCGATGACATGAAACTTGGTTTCCCTAACCGTACCGACACATTGACTGGGAGGGTGATTTCTCCCTTCATCATTTCACTTGACATGTTAAACCCACCCGAGGGCTCGAGAATCGGGTACAATTTGGTCGAGTAGCTTGAGCTGCTCCACTACCCCGAATCTGATTATATTGGCCGAGCTACCTGGATCTACGAGCACATGTTTAATTCGAATGTTATTTAAAAGAAGAAAAATTACCAGTGCATCATTATGCGATTGGGAAAAGGCTTCGATATCTTCTTCTCTGAACACAATAGTTCCTTTTAGCACATAACTTTGAGTTTATCCTTTTTTGGTGATGGGCTTCTGGGCCCGTTTGAGCATGGTTTCTTGTGGGATATAAGTTTCTCCGATAATCATGTGAATGGCGTGCTAGGGTTCTTTTGTTCCATTCTTCCTGTTCGATTCCCTTTCTCGAAAATGGTTCTTGGTTCGATCGCCGAGAGATTATCGAAGATGCTTCTGTTGACCAACCGGGCCGCTTCTCTTCGAGCGGGAGTTCTCCGTGCTTCATGTCAATCTTCCCTGCGTACACCTCCGTCCGTATGAGAGCTCATATTGACATATTGAGGGTTGCGTGAGCCTTCATCGACGGGGATTTGCACTGGTGCTCCTCCAAGGTTTTGTGGTGGTACACCGGCACTTGAAGTAGTTGCGCCATTCTCTCTGCGATCGTTGTTTCCATGTGCGTTTACTGAGTTGGACATTTTCTAACCTGAGATTGAAGATTCTTGGACAAGAAAAAGTGTTAAGAATAAATTGTGATTTTAGAAAACCGGCACTAAAACAATCGCTATTATTTTTAGCCCCACGGTGGGCGCCAAACTGTTTACCTTAAAAATGGTAATTACAATTATACTTGATTATGTGGTTCTAAAAATATGTGATCTATTTTAATACCATTTGTTTAGGCAGTATATGCTAGGTGAGAAGTGAGAAAAAGAAATAAGAATGAAAGGCAGTGAGATTAAGCAAACCGAGCAGTAGAGAGACGGGGTCTCAAGCTTTGTCGGAATGGACCTCGAGGTTGAGCTTAAGAGCTTGACAAGGGGAGGTCGAGAGTGATATAGCAGTATTGAAAACCTCGAAGATGGCCTCTTTGTGGTTAATAACGAGAAATAAATGAAGAACAACTGATGAACACAATAAAATTAAGGGCAATAAATCAATGAAACAAAGATATAGAATGTTTGAGTTAGAGAGCAGAAAGTGTTTGTCACGACCCGACTAGTCGTTTTGAGAATTTAAGCTCCGTTCAGTGGCGTAAGGTCTTGAACAGCTTCACATTGTGTATACCTACTTGTGTGCATGGTCGAATTCAGTTACCGGATGATCCGGAGTCGAATTGGAAGGAAAATTTCAGTTTTGGAAGTTTAAGCGGTAAAGTTTGATAGGAGGTTTGACTTTTGTGTAAACGACCTCTGAATGAGTTTTGGGTGATGTCAACAGCTTTGTATGGTGATTTTGGACTTAGGCACGTGTCCAGAATTGGTTTTGGAGGTCCGTAGAGTAATCTGAGGTAATTCGGCGAAAGTTAGAATTTTGGTAATTTCGGCCGATAGGTGAAATTTTGATATCAGGCTCAGAATTCCATTCTGAGAGAGGTTGTAGGTCCGTTGTGTCATTTATGACTTGTTCGCAAAATTTGGCATCATTCCGGGTTGAATTGATAGGTTTCGGCACAAGTTTTGATACTTGAAGACTTGAAAATTTATAAGTTTGATTTTTGATTTGATTCATCGTTTTGGTGTTGTTTTATGTGATTCGAGACCTCAAGCGAGTGTCAGGGTATATGACTGGTTTGTGTGTTTAGACGGGGTCCCAGGGGCCTCGGGTGTGTTTCAGATGGGGTTCGGTTCAAATTTCTTCTAAACATAATTGATGTTCTGCCTTCCGTCTTCCTTTCTATGGGATCGCATAGGTGAGAACGCGATCGCATAGTGTTTTGCAACCCACCCCTAGTTTTCCTTCAATGCGTTCGCACCTCCACCCCCGCGTTTGCGTAGAACAGTTTGGTCAATGGTCATTTCTTTTCCCTCTGCGATCGCACTCTTAAGCTCGCGAATGCACTGTGCATATTTTGGCAGTGGCTATTCCCTTATATGCGATCGCATAAGTTGCTTCGCGATCGCCTAGCACATTTTTTGGCCAATAACAATTTCCTCTATGCGATCGCATACAAATTCTCGCGATCGCGATGCTTTAATTTCTGGGCAGACAGAATATAACTCAAAATCGAGGTTTAGGCCATTTTTATCATATTTTGACTTCTAGAGCTCGGTTCTTGGCAATTTTTAATGGGGTTTTTAGATTGGGTAAGTGTTCTTCCACTAGGATTAAATATATTCCATGAATTAATCTTTATTTTTTATCATTTAAATTGTGTTTTTAATTAGGGAAAATATTGGTTTTTGAAGAAAATTTTCAAAACGAAATTTCATGATTTGAGGGATGAAATGATATCGGAATTTGGTAATTTTTGTATGGTTGAACTCATATTGGAATGGGTGTTCGGATATTGTAAAATTTGACGGGTTCTGAGGTGCAAGCTCAGGGGTCGATTTTTGGGTCGATTTTTATATTTTTGTAAAGATCCAAACTTTATTATTTAGAATAGTCCCTTATACGATTTATGTGTGTTTAGTTGGATTTGAGCCGTCCGGAGATTTTTTCGCACGGGAATCCCATTTTAAAATACTGGGTTGTCGTCTTCGAGGTAAGTATCTTGCCGAACTTTGTGTGGGGGAATTTCTCCTTAGGATTGAGTCTTCTATGTTGTTTGTAGTCCGTGTACGCTAAGTGATGAATGTGTGCTCAGACTTATGTGTGGAAAGTTGGCCTTTAGGAATCTTAGGTCCTTATATTCGTTGAATATGAACTACTCTTTACATGATTGAATTTCCTAATATCTAGTTTCGTCTTTACTTTCTTAAATATAGGATTTTTTACTTTTGGATTTACTCCTCTTGCCCAGTTGACTCCTAATTGACTTATCTGAAGATTTTACTCCTTTCACTGTCATGCTAGGTCCTCGGAACTGCTTATCTCAAATTGTAATTATCTTCATCTCAGCCTATAATTGTTTTGGTCTTAACTGAAGTTATGATTATTTCCTGCTGCTTGTCCTTAAGTGAAAATTGTTGAATATCCTCGTAACTGCTGAACCTTAAAAGAAGTTTAGATATTCTATACTTTATTGACTTGCCTTTATATGGAGTTATCGGATTCGTGTCAGTTTTCTTGTTGTTGAATCGTGCATTTGGGTATGACTCTTATACGTTATTTTTCTTCCTTGTTGAGTTGTCCTTATTATGCCTTATATTCTTTGTTGTGCTCATCCTTGTGAACTAGCCTTGATTCTCTTGTGATCAAAGGTTCTTGAATTGATGCATCTACCATATCTTGTATTATTGTCAATTGTTGTTGTTGTACTTGTTGTGGTGATGCACGAGGTTTCTGCCATGCAGTTGTGGTTATTGTGATGCACGAGGTTTCTGCCATGCGGTTGCTGATATGGGGGTTTTCATGAGGTTTCTATCGTGCCGTGTTTTTTTATTGATACTGCACATGCGGCGTGACATGGCGAGATATGTATGTGTGGGTTGCGCATGTGGCGAGACAAGGTGGGAACATGTTTATGCACGTGTGGCAAAACAAGACGGGCATATACTTTACTATTGCACACGTGGCGAGACAAGGTGGGCTATGTCAGGGATTATTTGTGATACTTGCATTGGCCTGGGGGCGTTCCTTGTTGTTGATTTTTTTCACTGGAACACTTACTATGTGAATTTTTTTCGTATGGAAATTTGTGAGATGAAAATGTACGTGTTGCCCTGTTCTTCCCTTATGCTTATTGGTTGTTGAATCATGTTAGGACACCTGCACAAGCATACACGTAGTTAAGTACTATTAATGGATTTAGGCCTCTTTATTGTTGTCAAGTATAGACACTCTTGTTGTACTTACCGAATGGGTGGAAATGACCCAATGGGCACGTGAGTCGTCCGTGCTGTTAGTACTTGAATGAGGACGCAGGATGCCAAGTGTTAGGGTTCGAATATTGGGACCCATAAATGGTGGTTTGTCCGAGGTTCGGAACCTCGTGGAAATGACTACGAATTTGATATAGAAGGGGGTTGAAGTTGTTGAGACATTACCTGTCCGTGATAAATATTTTCATTCTAGATTTGGTTGTGTCCTATTCAATCTTTGTGTTGTTTCATGGCATCCGCTGATACTTATTGTTTTCCTTCTTTATCGAATTTACTGTATTGTTAGCTATATTGCATGGCCTTTATGTGTACATCATTTTATTCCCTTTATTCCTATATTGATACTTGTCCAGTTTATTAGACCAGTGGGTGTCTTGACTAGTCCTCGTCACTACTTCACCGAGGTTAGTCTTGATACTTACTGGGTACCACTATGATGTGCTCATACTACTCTTCGGCACATATTTTGTGCAGATCCAGGTATTGATCGTTAGTAGCTGTGCGGAATATTTTCGAGGAGACTCAAGGTAAACATGTCGTTGTGCTCGCAGGCTTCGGTGTCACCTTCCTATTTGCATTTACACTATTTTTGCTTACTTCCAAACAGTTGTAATTAGGAGTTGTAGTAAACTCTATAAAGCTTATGACTTGTACTACCGGGTTTCAGGAATATCCAATGTATAAAGAATTATTTATTTTAGAAAAATATTAGATTTTATTATTATTTTAGTTTCCATGAATATTAGGCTTACCTAATTTTTAAGACTAGGTGTCATCACGATACCCAACAGAGGGAAATTTTGGTCGTGACAAGTTGGTATCAGAGCTCTAGGTTCATAGGTGCTACGAGTCATAAGCGAGTTTAGTAGAGTCTTCGGATCGGTGCGGAGACGTCTGTACTTATATTTGAGAGGCTACATAAATATTAGGATAACTTCACTTCCTTCATTCCTATCGAGCGAGTTCATTGATCTTGAAGTTTGAAATTTATCATTCCATTCTCTCACAGATGGTGAGGACGCGAGCTGCAGATCCTGAGGATGTTATCCCCGGAGCAGATGCCGTCAGGGGCAGAGGTAGAGCTAGAGGCCGAAGAGGGGCACGTACCAACAGCTAGAGCACCTGCCAGAGCAGCCGTTATGGAGCTGCCAACAGTTCCAGTTGGGGGCAGGCACCGGAGGCGCCTGTTGTTACACCCGGACTTCAGGAGACCTTGGAACAGTTCTGGGATATGATTGGTACCTTGACTTAGGCGGGGTTGATTCCGGGTGCACCAGCTACTTCACAGAGCGGGGGAGGAGCTCAGACTCCCGTTGCCCACACTCCAGAACAGCGAGATCATGTTGGTCAGGTTCCAGGTGTCATGGCAGCAGGACCTGTGGTCCCGGTTCCGCCCGTGGTTAGGGCAGCAACATCTGAGGAAGAACAGCTTAGACTTGAGAGGTACAAGAAGTACCACCCTCCTTAAGTGGATTGGCGACAGATGATGCCGCATTCTTCGTACTATGGGTATTGTGGAGACGAGCGGGGTTGCTTTCGTTACATTTCAGCTCAGGGGAGCGGCTTATCAGTGGTGGCGGGCATATGAGTTGGGTAGCCCGGCCGAGTCAGCTTCACTTACATGGGGTCAGTTTTCAGAGACGTTCTTGAGCGAGTTTGTACCTTAGTCCCTCCGAGATGCATGGCGCGTGGAGTTTGAGCGGCTGCACCAGGGCACTATGTCAATATCAGAGTAGATTCAGTGATTTGGCCAGGCACGCACCTGCTTTGGTTGCTACAGTTAGATATCGTGTTCGTAGATTCATTGAGGGCCTCATGCGTGATATTCGGTTCAGCATGGCTCGGTAGTTAGAGTCACATGTTCCATTTCAGCAGGTGGCAGGGCTTGCTCGCAGAGTTGAGGGCATGCTGGATCATGAGAGAGATGTCAGGTGGGACTGTGAGAGGGAGGACATACGAGGTCAGGAGAGAGAGTGCAGAGAGGTGAGGAGGCCTCATAGGCCGGAGAGATCTATTGTTCCTTACTATGGAGGCAGGGTACGACATGGTAGAGGTTTTGTGGGTCATCCAGTTCAATTTGCATTACCGGCTTCGCATGGAGTTCCAGGTACTCATGGGTCTTAGAGTACTCGTACCGCAAGTTTCCACAGCCATGTCAGCAGAGAGGTTGTTTTAAGTGTGGAGATATCATCCACAAGGTTAGATATTGTCCCAAGCTCCGATCAGATGTGTTACAGCAGGGCATTCAGGTGAGTAGAGGGCACCCAAGAGGGGGAGGCCCGACCCATTGATGTGTTCCGTATAGTAGGCTGGAGGCCATTGTGCCAGATGTTATAGTACATGTATGTTTTGATTTTTTACAGAAGGGCACCATTTGTAATTCATTATAGTTCTGCTGGTTGGGATGAGTTCCCTCATTTGTTGTTTCGTTTATGAGTGAGTTACATACTTTGCACTGTATTTTCGTGTTTGCTCCTGTTGGGAGATTCTGTGAGTGGTAGTCCATGTCTATTGTTTGCTTCTATTCATTATTGAGAGATATGATACTAGTAGTAAATTCCTGTTGTCCAGTATGGTAGGCTTGATGTGATTCCTGAGTATAGTGGTTACGAGCTATGATTCTTATGCTCCACCGGTGTGGGGGCCAGCATGTGTTGTAATTTTGTTGAAGGAAGTGATCTAGTGAAAAGTGGTGGGATATATATATATCCTATTTTTGATTTAGACTTGAGGGCTAAACCCTCATGATTTTATGTGATTTGAAGTGTTTGAACTGGGCTGTGTAACGCGATAGAAGTTATATCAGGACGGGGTCCTTGTGATTCGTTTATATGCTTTGATCCTTTCCTTGTTATATGGTTTTGTAGGTTAGCATTGATAGAGAGTTGTGCCTGCCGGGCATGTTTGATAGTTTCCTTATGTGTTCTCTTTCCGTATTCAGTCATTTTTGTTCTACGCTCCTTGAGTTTTAGCTTGTGGGATGTGTGCCCGGTGGTGCCAGTTGTGGCTTGGTGATTTGGGTGTCAAAGTATGATGTACTTGTGTTTCTTGCATTATTATCAGTGTGATGGAGGTTTGAAACAGAGTTCTATCGCATATGAGGCTAATTGTCGGTGCTGAGTTAATTTCGAGCAGCTATTGTGATCAGAAGTGTTAGTAAAGACCTATATGTGGTGTGTTATGTTGTGTGGTCATACCTTGTGGGTGTAGGCATGAGTTGATGTATCTGGTTGAGACTGATACCCTATATGGATTTAGAATCAGGTCTTGTGAAAATGAAGAGAAGGTGAGAATTTGAGGTCTGAGGCTTATCGGTGTTAGTAGAAAGGCTAATTAGCAGTTGATAAGGTGTCGTCAGCATTATGTAGATTAGGGTGACGTGGGATCACCCGCGGGTGTATTCTGGAAGTGTGCATTCAGTGATTGGATGAGTTCGAGGCGAATCTTGGCACGTTCGAGGACGAACGTTTGTTTAAAAGGGGGAGAATGTAACGACCCGACTGGTCGTTTTGAGAATTTAAGCTCCGTTCGGTGGCATAAGGTCTTGAACAGCTTCACATTGTGTATACCGACTTGTGTGCATGGTCGAGTTCAGTTACCGAATGATCCGGAGTTGAATTGGAAGGAAAATTTCAGTTTTGGAAGTTTAAGCGATGAGATTTGACTTTTTTGTAAATGGCCTCTGAATGAATTTTGGGGTGATTTCAACAGCTCCGTATGGTGATTTTGGACTTAGGCGCGCGTCCGAAATAGGTTTTGGAGGTCCGTAGAGTAATCTGAGGTAATTCGGCGAAAGTTAGAATTTCGGCAATTTCGGCCGATAGGAGAAATTTTGATATCAGGATCGGAATGGAATTCTGAGAGAGGCTGTAGGTCCGTTGTGTCATTTATGACTTGTGTGAAAATTTTGGCATCATTCCGGGTTGAATTGATAGGTTTCGGCACGAGTTTTGATACTTGAAGACTTGAAAATTTATAAGTTTGATTTTTGGTTTGATTCGACATTTTGGTGTTGTTTTATGTGATTCGAGACCTCGAGTGAGTCCGTGTTAGGTTATATAACTGGTTTGTGTGTTTAGACGGGGTCCTGGGGGCCTCGGGTGTGTTTCAGATGGGGTTTGGGTCAAATTTCTTCTAAACATAACTGATGTTCTGCCTTCTGTCTTCCTTTCTATGCGATCGCATAGGCAAGAACGCGATCGCATAGTGTTTTGCAACACACCCCTAGTTTTCCTTCAATGCGTTCGCACCTCCACCCCCGCGTTCGGGTAGAACAGTTTGGTCAATGGTCATTTCTTTTCCCTCCGCGATCGCACTCTTAAGCTCGCGAACGCACTGTGCATATTTTGGCAGTGGCTATTCCCTTATATGCGATCGCATAAGTTGCTTCGCGATCGCCTAGCACATTTTTTGGCCAATAACAATTCCCTCTATGCGATCGCATACAAATTCTCGCGATCGCGATGCTTTAATTTCTGGGCAGACAGAATATAACTCAAAATCGAGGGTTAGGCCATTTTTATCATATTTTGACTTCTAGAGCTCGGTTCTTGGCGATTTTTAATGGGGGTTTTGATTGAGTAAGTGTTCTTCCACTAGAATTAAATATATTCCATGAATTAGTCTTTGTTTTTATCATTTAAATTTTGTTTTTAGTTAGGAAAATTGGTTTTTGAAGAAAAATTTTCAAAACGAAATTTCATGATTTGAGGGACGAAATGGTATCGGAATTTGGTAATTTTTGTATGGTTGAACTCATATTGGAATGGGTGTTCGGATTTTGTAAAATCTGACGGTTCTGAGGTGCGGGCCGTGGGTCGATTTTTATATTTTTTTAAAGATCAAAACTTTATTATTTGGATTAGTCCCTTATACAATTTATGTATGTTTTGCAGTTGTTTTAGTTGGATTTGAGCCGTTCGGAGGTCTTTTCGCCCGAGAAGCCCATTTTAGAGTACCGGGTTGTTGTCTTCGAGGTAAGTATCTTTCCTAACTTTGTATGAGGGAATTTCCCTTTAGGATTGAGTCTTCTATGTTGTTTGTAGTCTGTGTACGCGAAGTGACGAGTGCATGCTCAGACTTATGTGTGGAAAGTTGGCCTTTAGGAATCTTAGGTCCTTATATTCATTGAATATGAACTATTCTTGACATGATTGAATTTCCTAATATCTAATTTCATCTTTACTTGCTTTATTGTAGGATTTCATACTTTTGGATTTACTCCTCCTGCCTATTTGACTCCTAATTGACTTATCTGAAGATTTTACTCCTTTACCTGTCATGCTAGGTCCTCTTAACTGCTTATATCAAATTGTATTTATTTTCATCTCATCCTATAATTGTTTTGGTGTTAACTGAAGTTATGATTATTTCCTACTGCTTGTCCTTAAGTGAAAATTGTTGAATATCCTCGTAACTGCTCAACCTTAAAAGAAGTTTAGATAATCTACACCTTAGTGACTTGCCCTTATATGGAGTTATCGGATTCGTGTGAGTTTTCTTGTTGTTGAACCGTGTATTTGGGTACGACTCTTATACATTATTGTTCTTCCTCGTTGAGTTGTCCTTATTATGCCTAGTATTCTTTGTTGTGCTCATCCTTGTAAACTAGCCTTGCTTCTCTATGATCAAAGGTTCTTGAATTGGTGTATCTACCGTATCTTGTATTATTGTCAATTGTTGTTGTTGTACTTATTGTGGTGATGCACGAGGTTTCTACAGTGCGGTTGTGGTTATTGTGATGCACGAGGTTTCTACCGTGCGATTGCTGATATGGGTGTTTGCACGAGGTTTCTGCCGTGCTGTGTTTTTCTATTGATATTGCACATGTGTCATGACAAGGCGGGATATTTATGTGTGAGTTGCGCATGTGGCGAGACAGGGTGGTAACATGTTTTTGCATGTGTGGCGAAACAAGGCGGGCATATACTTTACTATTGCACACATGGAGAGACAAGGTGGGTTATATCAGGGATTGTTTGTGATACTTGTGTTGGCCTGGGGGCATTTCTTGTTGTTGATTTTGTTCACTGGAACACTTACTATGTGAGTTTTATTCGTGTGAAAATTTGTGAGATGACAATGTACGTGTTGCTCTTTTCTTCCCTTATGCTTATTGGTTGTTGAATCGTGTTAGGACACCTGCACAAGCATACACGTAGTTAAGTACTATTAATGGATTTAGGCCTCTTTATTGTTGTCAAGTATAGACACTCTTGTTGTACTTACCGAATGGGTGGAAATGACCCAATGGGCACGTGAGTCGTCCGTGCTGTTAGTACTTGAATGAGGGCGAAGGATGCCAAGTGTTAGGGTTCAAATATTGGGACCCATAAATGGTGGTTTGTCCGAGGTTCGGAACCTCGTGGAAATGACTACGAATTTGATATAGAAGGGGGTTGAAGTTTTTGAGACATTACCTGTCCGTGATATATATTTTCATTCTAGATTTGGTTGTGTTCTATTCATTCTTTGTGTTGTTTCATGGTTTCCGTTGATACTTATTGTTATCCTTCTTTATCGAATTTACTGTATTGTTAGCTATATTGTGTGTGCATCGTTTTATTCCCTTTATTCCTATATTGATACTTGTCCAGTTTATTAGACCAGTGGGTGTCTTGACTAGTCCTCGTCACTACTTCACCGAGGTTAGTCTTGATACTTATTGGGAACCGCTGTGGTGTGCTCATACTATTCTTCTGCACATTTTTTGTGCAGATCCAAGTATTGATCGTTAGTAGCTGTGCGGACTCTTGCCGAGGAGACTCAAGGTAAACCTGTTGTTGCGCTCGCAGGCTTCGGAGTCACCTTTCTATTTTGCATTTACACTGTTTTTGCTTACTTTCAAACAATTGTAATTAGGAGTTGTAGTATACTCTTTAAAGCTTATAACTTGTACTACAGGGTTTTGGGAATATGCAATGTATAAAGAATTATTTATTTTAAAAATATATTATATTTTATTATTATTGTTGTTATTCCATGAATATTAGGCTTAACTAATCCTTAAGACTAGGTGTCATCGCGATACCCAACGGAGGGAAATTTGGGTAGTAACAATGTTCTTGTTCTTGTATTGAATATCATGTGTCTTACAAAGTGACAAGGGTCCTGTTTATATATGAGGGGAAATTCCAACATAGTACATGTGTAATTATTATGAAAGAGAGATGGCTGGTACATCCATTTACTGCCACGGTACGAGCTTGTACTATTTTGCGTACTTGGTCATCTTTAATCACGTGCCTTTTGGGAATTTCTCGCCTTTCCATGATGATCTTCGAATTTTGCCCTGCCTCGAGGTGCATCGACCCCTCGGAATTCTTCCTCGAGGAGTGCACCTCGGGGTTAAACTTCGGATCCGCTCCAATACAGTCGAGGTCGAGGCTCAAAATGTTGTGGGAGCCTTAAAATAGGGCTTCTCCGATTTTACCGTATACAGAAAGATGGTCGACCAAGGGCATATATGTCATTTCAAAAAGACTTCTACCAAAAAGTTCATCTTGTGTAAGTTAGAAAAAATTGTGTTCCGAGGCCCCGAAATCCTCTGTTAATCTCACCTCGATGTGCGTGCACAGCCCGAGCGCGTAGCTAGGATGTCTTTATGTGGAAATGTGTTGAACAGTTGAATTTATGATAATTAATGGAATAAAGTTGACTTTGGTCAACATTTTTGGTAAACAGACCCAGACCCGTGATCTGACGGTTCCGGAGGGTCCGTAGAAAAATATGGGACCTGGGCGTATGCCCGGAATCGAACTCTGAGGTCCCAAGCCCGAGAAATGAATTTTTAAAGAAAATTGTTTTCTGAAAATAAGAAAGACTTTTTTTGTAAATGAACTTTGACGTGAAATCTGTGTTACCGAGTCCGTATTATGGTTCCGAATCCCGGAACAGGTTCGATATGTGTTACGTGAGTTATCTGTAAAATTTGGAAAGAAACGAACTTGGTTTGACGTGTTTCGGATCAAAATCAGAATAATTGAGCCTTATGAAGTTTTAAGAAAATTCTATGAGTTTTGAGGTTTAATTCATTGATTTTGATGATATTTTGGTGATTTCAATGCTTGAATAAGTCCGTAAAATGATTTGGGAGTCGTGTGTGTTTTTGGTTTTGAGACCCGAGGGCTCGGGTGAGTTTCGGGTAGTTAACAGGGTGTAAAAGACTTATAATTTCTGGTGTAAAAGTCCATATCTGGTGTTGTTCAGTACGATCACAAGTCTAGCTCCGCGATCGCATAGTGTGTTTGAGAGGGGAGGGTTCTGTGACTCTATGCGATCGCATAGTTGCTTCCACGATCGCATAGAGTATAGGCGGTCTAGGGTGGGGGCTGGTAGCATCTCTCTGCGATCGCACCATAACCTCCGCGATCACAGACATATGGGTCAGGCTATTCTGCGATCGCAGCCTTCCGTCTCCGGTCGCATAGTAGGAATTTCTATAGCTCTGCAATCGCAGCCCTTCTTCCGCGATCGTAGAGAACAAAATCGCCCAATTATTTTCTTAAGTCAAAAACAGAATGTTATTTCGGGATTTCCACTTCTTCATCAATTCCTTCTTCTCCAAAACCCCATTGAAGACCTTCAAGCCATTTTCTCCTCCATAGCCATTTGGGTAAGTGTTCCTAACACCAATTTCTTCCACTTTCCTTCCCTAATCACTAGAATCTACGCCTAAAATCCTAAAATCAAGGTAGAAATTAGGGATTTTGGGTAGAGTTAGGGCTTTGGAAATTTTGGGTAATTCAACCTCAATTTGGGGCCGGATTTCAAATAAATTATATATTTAAACTCGTGGGGGTATGGGTAATCGGGTTTTGGTCCGAGCCTCGTGTTTGGACCAAGCGAGCTCGGGGTCGAATTTTGGTATTTTTGGAAGAATAATGGGAAATGCATATTTAGGATTTGAGATTGAATTATTGAGTCATTATTGATATTGTGAGTCGATTATGTCTAGATACTATCATTTCGGAGTTGGATTCGAGAGGGAAAGCAGTGTTAGAGGCTTGATTTGGATTCTTGAAATCGAGGTAAGTGTTTGGCCTAACCCTAGCTTGAGGGAATAGGTGTTGAGTCATATGTGCTACATGTTATTATCATGTTCAATGTATAGGTGAGGTGACGAGTATCTATACCTGGTTGTCAAGCATGCCCGTGAGTCATATCTTATGGTATATGTATTTTTCTTCGATATCCACTGTATTATGAGGTAGCTTCTATTTTGGAGATTATTAAATTGTTGGAAATACTGAGTTGTGAACATTGTTTATTAGTTGTTCAGCTGAGGATTATTTTGGTTATGTTGTACGTTCAGTGAGATTAGTTATAGCTTGGTCCCTTGCCGGGACGGTGATATTTCTGTTATTGTTCCCTTGCCGGGATGTTGTAAATTATGTTTTGTATTGTGGTTCTTCCTTGCCAAATTGTTGTACTGATTATTGTTGGGTAAGGAAGAGTGTAAAGCACGAAGGGTGATGTCGTGCCATGATTATATTAAAAGCACGAAGGTTAATGTCGTGCCGATATAGTGAGGTAAAAGCACGAAGGGTGATGACGTGCCATGATTTATATTAAAAGCACGAAGGTTAATGTCGTGCCGATATTGTGAGGTAAAAGCACGAAGGGTGATGACGTGCCATGATTTATATTAAAAGCACGAAGGTTAATGTCGTGCCGATATTGTGAGGTAAAAGCACGAAGGGTGATGTTGTGCACTTGTTTTGGTGATTATGAGAGTAAAGCACGAAGTGTGATGTCGTGCACTTGTTTTGGTGAGTATGAGAGTAAAGCACGAAGGGTGATGTTGTGCACTTGTCTTGGTGAGAATGAGAGTAAAGCACGAAGGGTGATGTTGTGCACTTGTCTTGGTGAGAATGAGATTAAAGCACGAAGGGTGATGTCGTGCACTTGTTTATTCCCTGTTTTTATTCTGATACTAGACGGTTGCCATGTTCTGTTACTCAATAAGTGTTTTTCCCCTTTGTACCCTGGCATGTTCTTCCCGTATTTGTTCTTAACTGTTTACTTCCTGCCGTTATTTTTATTATATATTATTGAGTCGCACAGGTGATTATTATTTGTCGTGTCCTAGCCTCGTCACTACTTCGCCGAGGTTAGGCTCGACACTTACTCAGTACATGGGGTCTGTCGTACTGATGCTACACCTGCACTTCTTTATGTTGTGCAGATTACGGTACCGGACCCGGTGGGTAGTGATCGAGGGAGTGTCCTTCAGTCCACAGGCGACACTGAGGTAGTCCTGTAGGCGTCCGCAGGCCTTGGCGTCACCTCCTATCTCATTCCTCTTTATTTCTGTCTTCTCTTGTATTTCAGAGACAATTGCTTTGTTTTGTTCAGACTTTGTTTTTAGTAACAATCTTAGACTGTTCGTGAATTTGTGACACCAGTTCTGGGGGTATGTTTAAGGAAATTTCGTAGTACGTATTATTTAAGTTGTTGAATTTCTTATCTTCCGCATTCTTGTTTCTATAGTTCTTGTATTTCACTTTTTAAATGCTAAATAACAAAGGAATAAATCAGAATAACTAGTAACGTTGGCTTGTCTAGCGAGTTCAACGTTAGACGCGATCACGGCCGGAAGGTGGGATTTCGGGTCGTGCAAGGTAATTCTTAAATGCAAAGTTTCATTGATACACGTGGACCACACATTCCCATAACCACAATACTCCTTTAAATTTTTTGTTGATTAGACAACTTTTGCAGGGAGTAGTGCATGAAAATACTCATTTGAAACGTTTCTTTTCCCATTTGGTAAAATTACTAATTTTGGTTTAGTCAACTAGAAGTTTCCAAAGAGAAAGTAAACTTAATTTTTAAATAATAGAGCAACAAAAAGAAATATCGGTAAATATTTACAAGATTTTTGTATTTACCCATACTATTTTAAAGCAATTTAAAATTAAAATTAAAAGGTTTCCATATATCCGCATTATTTGAAGGCGATTTCAATCTAGAAAATTTCAGATTCAAAAGTAATTTTAAAAAGTATAGTTTATTACATCGCAAAAGTTAATTTAAGTGATGAGATTTATTCATATTGTATTAGGGGGCTATCTATTATATGCTTAATTGATGTAAAAATTTAATCTACATGGTTTGAACTCATGCTTCCCTGATAAGTTTTCAACTATCAATGAATTATCATAAACATTATTTATTATAATTTTTATGTTGTTTCATTATGAAAATTAACATATGATAAATCTATAGAAATACTCATTTGTAATGTTCCTTTTCTCATTTTGTACAATTATTAATTTTGGTTAGTCAACTAGAAGTTTTCACCGAGAAAGTAAACTGAATTTTTAAATAATAGAGCAACAAAAAGAAATATCGGTAAATATCTACAAGATTTTCGTATTTACCCATACTGTTTTAAAGAAATTTAAAATTTAAAATTAAAAAGTTTCATCTATCCACACTATTTGAAGACGATTTCAAACTAGAAAATTTTATATTCAGAAGTAATTTAAAAAGTATCGTTTATTATCTCAAAAGTTAATTTAAGTGATGAGATTTGTTCATACTGTATTAGGAGACTATCTCTTATATGCTTAACTGATGTGAAAATTTAATCTACATGGTTTGAACTCATTCTTCCCTGATAGTTTTCAAGTATCAATGAATTATCCAAAACTTATTTCTTATAATTTCTTATATTGTTTCATTATGAAAATTAACATATGATAAATCTATAGAAAAAAAAACTTTTCTCTTATCTCCTTAATTAAGAAAATGAAAAACCCAATAATAATTTATACCGGCTGCTATCGAATGTTTAATATTTTATCACCAATTAACATCCTTTTAAACGAGTTGTAATAAAATATAATTTAAACTACTATATTGAATTACTACCATTTATATCATATTAATATTTGTTTAGTGCCTTTGGTTCCCTTTGTTTGAAGTAGTAAATTGCCTCTTTAGGATGCAAGTCCCCTTGGAAGTTCTCTTTATTTACAGTACTAAAAGTTTCTCTTGATTTTGTTGTATACAAGACATGAAGTAAAATCATGGTAAATTTTTTTTTTATCTTTTATCATATTATAAAGAATGATGTTGTTTTTGTTAACTTTCATTAAGTAGTTGATGGTTCCCACTATTGAAACTATTCCGAACCCAATTTGGATGTATTCAAGAATTGTTTACAGATAGATTGGTAAGCTTCTTATTCTAGAAAATTTGTTAATATAGAAGACACTTGTAGCTTTACTGTATTCTCTTGTAAAGTATTCAAATACATTGGGAAATAATACCATTAAAATTAAATTTTCAATTTGATCTTTATGTTTGATGTGGATGTAAAAAATGAGTATTATAACGTGGGATTTGCATCTATACTCGCTTTTTGGGTCATGTTTTAACGTAAAAATTGCGCGGGGCACCCTATTTGGTCGCCCCCATTTAACCTATACCCATTTTTTTTTAAACTTTTAGCTTGTACCCACTTTTTAAATAACTTCAGCTCTCTTTCCCTCGTTGAGCTGAAGTTCACCAGTTAAGCTAAAGTTTGCCAGTTATAAAGACAAAACTTCAGTATACGGGGCTGAAGTTCCCTAGTTACAAAGAAAAAACTTCAGCTCTAGAGCTGAAGTTCCCCAGTTACCAATTCCCAGTTAGAGCTGAAGTTCCCAAGTTATAAAGATAATTACAAAGACAAAACTTCAGCTCTAGAGAACTTCAGCTCTAGAGAACTTCAGCTCTAGAGCTGAAGTTTTGTCTTTGTAAACTTGGAAATTTCAGCCCAGTATGCTGAAGTTTTTGTCTTTATAACTGGGGAACTTCAGCCCCGTATGCTGAAGTTCCCCAGTTACAAAGACAAAACTTCAGCTCTAGAGCTGAAGTTCCCCAGCTGAAGTTTTTGTTTTCATAACTGGAGAACTTCATCCCCGTATGCTGAAGTTCCCCAGTTACAAGACAACAACTTCATCTCTAGATCTGAAGTTCGCAAGCTACTTCAGGCCGTCTACTAGAATGCTGAAGTTTTGCGGGATTGCCTTTGCTACTTCAGCCCCGCATACTGAAGTTATGCGCAAAAGCGGGTACAGATGTAATTTTTTTACAAAGCGGGTATAAGTTAAAATGTGGCACAAAAAGTGGGTACGGATGCAAAAGCCCTGTTTTAACTTATACCCGCTTTGCAAAAAAATTGCAAGCGTACCCACTTTTTGCGTAAACTTCAGGCATACGGGCCTGAAGTAGCAAAGACAATCAGGCAAACTTCAACATTCTAGTAGACGGGCCTGAAGTTGTTTGTAATTGTTGAACTTAAGCATTCTACTAGCTGAAGTTTTGTTCTCTATTTGTTGAACTTCAGCATGTTTTAGCTGAATATTTTCGCGTAAACTTAGTGTTGGCTGAAGTTTTTGTTTGTAATTGCTGAACTTAATCATTCTACTAGCTGAAGTTTTGTTCTCTATTTGCCGAACTTCAACATGTTTTAGCTGAAGTTTTTTCGCGTAAACTTAGTGTTGGCTGAAGTTTTTGCTTGTAATTGCTGAACTTAAGCATTTTACTAGCTGAAGTTTTGTTCTCTATTTTCTGAACTTCAGCATATTTTAGCTGAAGTTCTATATTTGCTGAAGTTCAGCATGTTTTAGCTTAAGTTTTGTTATGTTTGTGATGTGAACTTCAGGGCTGAAGTTTGTTTTGTATTGAAGATGAAATTTCTCATAGGAGATAAAAGGATGTATGCTAGTTTTTTGTTGCTGCATATTTTTAGATTAAGTTTCACTTTACACTAAAATTGGGTTAGCTATCTGTTAAACAACAGTCAGTTTCATTGCACAAAGAAGGTCGATCTCAGTTCATTGAATGCATTCGTGTATACAAAATTTGCAAAGGCTTCTCGAGTGGTTGTTAATTAGTATTTTGTAGCGTCGAGCAAAAGAATCACCTGTGAATCAAATAAAACAACACCATTCTGCATCAAGAATTCTAAGATGAATTTGATTATGATATCAACGAAGATGGAGGTTGCACACAGGTAACACAACGGACAAACAATGAAAGGAGAAAGAAAGAAGCGCACAGGTAGCAGGAAGAAGGAGGCGCCTGAAGTTGTAAAAATTAGGGTATATGTTAAATAATTTTAAAAATATGGGTATAGGTTAAATGGGGGCGATCAAATAGGACACCCCGTGTGATTTTTACTATTATAATATGTAGTTATTTTATGTTAATTGGAGCAACTTAAATAGATTATAATTTATGGTTTAATTTTAAGCAAATTATTAAAATAAACAAAATGATAAATTGTGATCACCAATATCATTCTCTATCCGTGATTAAATGAATATAACAAAGATCGATTTATCAAAAAGTTAATTAATTAAGACTGTCATGTTGAGCCCGTATACTGACCTTTCCTCGTCTAGTACTAATAAAATGTATGTAGTAACTGCACGAAAGACGATCCTCAAAGGAATGTAATTCCTCTTAAGAAGGTGGGCTAACGAAAATTATTCAGTTGGATAATGTACAATAATAAGAGAGTTGAAAAAGGAATGAAAGAAAGGAAAACATGATCACTTGTTTGGGTAGTTCTCAAGGGGGAACCATAGCCAGCAATAATTGCAAGGAAAAGCATGATCTTTGGGGCCAATGAAAGAGAAAAAGGTTTGTTTACCTTTGAGCACACAAATCCTTTGGCTGCTGCAAAAGGTGTTTTAAAACAAAATAAAGTTGTAGAATCGAAACCCCAAATGCTACGTGAGAAAATTCAATCAATGGATCAATGCACGTAAATATGTAATGACTATCACTTATATTCAATTGTAGTATAAAAAAGTTCTACACTATCAATATATAAATTTTGTCCAATATAATAGATTATTTATTCTACTTTATGCTAATTAGTTTATCAAAGTCGCTATAAGTAATCATTTATTAGTGTAGGTTAACTTTATTTGATAGTGCCAGAAAAACTTTATACCGTCAGTATAGATAACGGGACAAGACCATGTCTAATCTGATTGTATGTCTAGGTGTATTGGCCACTATTTGGGAAACAAGTGGGAAGAGGTCCTGCCACGTTAAGTTGTCTGCCTCTAGTGCTGGACAGTTAATATTTCAACCTTCATGTTCCAAAGTAATCCCACTTTCTTGCTCATGTTTTCGGGTTTGTTTGTTTACAAAAATGTGCGCAAATTTCCTTATTCAATTAACCCACATTTATTTTTCTTCGTTGCAAAGTTAATGCTTGAAGTTAGTATTGGGATTGAAAGATTGATGAATGGGAAATTAAGGGAAGAAAGTGAAGGAAAAGTTAGCTCCTTTTTATTTTAGAAAGAGCAAGTGTCTTTCATTGGTGGTGGAAAAAAAAGTGAACGTGCTTATATTAAGAAAGCACTTCTCTTTATATTAAATGAGTTCGAAATATTTAGGTCTTGCACCGTCGTCGTTGCTCACTTTAAGATTTCAATCTTTTCAGAAACAGTGCCAGAAATGGCTATAAATATGCCTTGATCCCAGAAATTTTCTGATCTTCTTCTTCTGCACAATTAAATTCTAGTGTGATTTTACAACCTTCAAATGGTTTAATACCGATACTCTAGTGAGTTAAATCTTTCTATTATGGGAGGATAATATTCCAACACCTCGGATACTTGAGGAGAATAATTTCATTAAGGACACACTGTGCATTCAGTGGGCTTGATTTCATTCCGAAATATATTTTCAGATTCTGTTTCTGGTTATTTAAATTTCTTCCATACTACTGTTTTTTTGTTTTTGTTCTTGTTTAGAAAACTTGTTGTTTCATATATTTTATATTATTACAGTTTGACTAACAATCTTAAGGGAATTATTAATATACTATAATCTATATTCTGCTTTGGAGATTAAAATTTTTGTGATTTTCTACTCCGTCTGAATTTTCTATTTCTAATTTGAAATTATAAAAACTTCATCGGAGTATTAAAATTAAAAAAGGATTTGAAGAACATAAAAACTTCATCGTTTTATTGTGAAACGTATATGTAAAACTTCAGTTTTTGTTTATTAAAAATGTTGTTTATCATTAATTACAGTATTGTTTACTGTTCTATTTTCTGCCATTAATTGAACTCTTCTGTCGTGAAAAGTGAGAAATGGTAATTGATAATGAAAATTCTTCTGCGACTGTTGCGGCAACGACGATAGCCTTGTCAAATCGAATTGTTGTACCACCGGCCGAAAAATCGGAAAAATTTTCTGGAGCCAACTTCAAAGGATGACAGCAAAGGGTGTTCTTTTGGCTTACCACACTTGGTATGCAGAAGTTCATCAGTGAAGACCCTCTAGTGCGTGTCATCGACATGCTAGACAATGAGAAGTTTATGATTGTTGAGGCGTGGAAACATGCAAATTTTCTTTGCAAAGGCTACATCCTAAGTGCTTTGGAGGAGGACATGTACAATGTCTATAACTCTATGAATACTTCAAAAGAATTAAGGGACGCGCTTGAGAAGAAGTACAATATTGAAGATGCATGCTGAAAAAGTTTATGGTTGACAAGTTTCTATACTATAAAATGATAGACAACAAAATTCTTGGAACCCAAGTTCAAGAGCTTCAACATATTTTTCACAACCTTATTGCTGAAGGTATGATAGTGAATGAAGCATTTCAAGTGGTTGCAATGGTTGAAAAGTTGTCTTCTTCGTGGAGAGATTCAAAAACTATCTAAAGCACAAGCGCAAAGAAATGAAGTTGGAAGATCTTGTGATTCATCTCAAGATTGAGGAAGATAACAAAATAGCCGAGAAGAAATCTTGTGAAAGGCTATTAGCGAGTTCTTGCATAGAGGTACGTTAATTCGCCTCTAGAGATGCTCTCGGCGCATGTTAAGCCAAGGTAGGCAACTTGCACCATTGATGGCTAGAAGGCGTAAATAACCAGTAACGACGACCGCTACTGTAACCCCGGCGACCTCAGGGATGCAAACATTCACTCCACTAACGTTTGGTAGCTTCTTTCCCACTCGATTCCAACCAATTCGAGAGGAAAGTGAGCTTAATGCTGAAAATGAATGTAATAGTGATAAGCAATGGAACAGTACTGGCTTAGTGAAGGAGAAATAAGTTCAAAAGTGCAAGGACCAATTGCCCACAATTCCGCGAAGATTACAATTCTCTGAATCTGGATCTTTTGTACCATCTCTAGATCTAGAACAACGTGCAGCAACAGTAGAAACTGGGAATGATCAGGAACATCATGCAAAGGAGCTCAGGCAGCAGAATCGTAATTCTCAAGTGGGAATGTGACTGGAATATATTCCACCAAGTCATTGATATGGTAAGATAGTTGTTCAAATTGCCGAGGAAGATGTAAAAGAGCTGAATGACCACTGGGCGACTGCCTTAATTGGATAGTCCTTGGTGATGCTCCATATGAGAAATCTATGGAGATTTATATAGAATTTGTATGGGATTTTGTCTCAAACCCTCAAATTCTGTATCACAATGATGGGTACTTTGTATTTATATTTTCAACAATTGAGGAAAAGGACTTAGTTATGCAAGCAGGTCCATACTCGTATCACAACAAACCTTTCATTTTGCAGAATTGGGAAAGGGATTTTCACTTTGACCCTAAGTGTATTACAACAATCCCTTTGTGGATTCACTTCCCTAGCTTACCTGTTGGATATTGGACTACTGATGCATTGAGCAAAATGGCTAGTGTTATAGGACTGCCTACGTATACTGATAGATTCACAACAAATTTGAACAAAATTTCTTATGCAAGAGTTTTGGTGAAGGTTGATATCACTAAGCCATTAGTGGAGAGTATAGAGATTGTTACCCCTTCTGGGACTAGGCAGCAGGAAATACTCTATGAATGGAGGCCAAAATTTATTGGTGAATGTATTCACTTTGGCCATGACAACTTTGAATGCTGGAGGACAAATCACTAGAACCATGAAGAGGCTGAGTTCAAGGCTCCTAAAAGAAGAAATAGGGGCAGAAGAAAGAAAGTAGTACATGAATAGAAACCAAAGGAACAACACGAGCAGGGAGAGGTAGTAGAGGGGGAAGGTGTAGACAAAGTACAAAGTGCAAGCAGAAGTCAGTATCTGAGAATGGCTCTACTCCAAGGGTGCAGGTGATAAATAGGAATGAAGAGAGCAGGGGACAACATAGTCCAGTTGCATTACAGCAGACTCACTCTGTAGAGGCTTGCACTAATAACAGGTCCAAAATATTGGGAGAGTGTGGGCAGATTTCTGCACAAGGAAATGGAGATACTACTGAACCTATCCAAAAACCACCATGATCATATGCACTTGGAATATAAGGGGGCTGAATAAGCCATATAAACAGAAAGACTCTTTCTGCAAATGAATAAAGTAGACATTCTTGAATGTCTAGAAACTAGAGTAAAGGAAAAGAAGGCAAAAAATATAGTGAATAAGGTAGCCAAAGATTGGGGATATTGCTGGAATTACACTAAGGCTACAAATGGAAGGATATTATTATTATGGAAGACGAATTTGATAGTTAAGGTAGCCCAAATCAATGAACAATTCATTCACCACGCAGTGGAAAATCCAGTAACCAATTCCCTGATTATGTTGACAGTAGTATATGCTAGGAACAAGGTGCAGGAAATGGTAAGGTGTCATGACTTACATATGGCAGGGGGTCAGATTCAAGTACCTTGGCTTATCAGTGGAGATTTCAACAATGTCTTAACCACATATGATAGGTTAGGACAACCAGTGACAATAAGTGAAGTACATGATTTCAAGCAATGTATTGATAATATGCAGTTAACCCCATTGAGAACAAAGGATGTTTCTTTACATGGTGTAACAAAAAGAATGCAAAGCATAGAGTATATAGTAAGATTGACTGGGCTTTTGGTAATTTCAGCTAGACTAAAAGCTATGGGCAGTTGGAAGCTGACTTTCTAGAACCTGGAGTTTCTGATCATTCTCCAATCATTGTTCAATTATGGAAAAGAAGAACAATCCATCCCAAGCCTTTCAAATTATACATGGTAACATGAAGCATAAGGAATTTAGGCCTACGGTGGAAAGAGTATTGCAATAGCAAGATGAGCAAGATCCTATGACTACTATGTGGCAGAAGCTGCATAGACTAAAAGATGAGACTAAAGGGCTAAATAAGGAGATGGAAAGTTATGAGCAAAGATTGACTCAAATCAGGCAGAACCGGAATGTACTCAAGCTAAGATGATTCTTGATCCTTTCAATCAGATGCTGATAGAACAGGAGAAGCAGCAGACTATGAATGAGATGGAGAAATGGAGTACTATAGAAGAAAGGATATTGAGACAGAAATCTAGAGCGACTTGGATTGATTATGGTGATTCTAGATCTAAGTACTTCTTTGTACAGTGAAAATTAGGGCCAGCAAGAATATCATTACAACTATATATAATGACACGGGAATGAATATCACTGATCCAAAAGATGTGGAAAAATAATTTACCAGCTTTATCACTCAGCTAATGGGGAATGACAATGGGTTAATGCCATGTACAAATACTAGAATTATTAAAGCAGGGAATTGCCTCACAGTACAGCATCAACAGGAACTAATAAAGCAAGTAACTCATGATGAGGTTGATGAACCAGTCAGGGATATGCCCAAGGATAAAGCACCTGGAGTTTATGGCTATCCTATTGAGTTCTTTACCAAGCATAGGGAGATAGTGAAGCAGGACATCTATGAGGCTATTTCATACTTCTTTCATACAGGTAGAATGAAGCTAGCATGGAACTGTACAGCCATTGCATTGATTCCTAAAGTCCCAACTCCAACAAAAGTGAAGGACTATAGGCCTATAGCTTGTTGTACTACACTGTATAATTTGTAGCCAAGATCCTGACCAGAAGAATAAAGAAAGTAATTGAGATCATTGGGAAGTCTCAATCTGCATTCATTGAAGGAAGGAGTATCATTGATAATATTATATTTAGCCATGAGTTGTTCAAAGGATATAATAGGAAAGGATTATCTCCTAGATGTGTGCTTAAGGTTGACATTAAAAAGGCCTATGACTCCTTGGACTGGCAACTTCTTAGGTGTATGCTTACTGACCTTGGTTTTTCACAAAAATTCATTCATTGGGTAATGGAATGTGTGTCAACAGTGTCATATTCCTTAGTACTCAATTGTGGTCTTACCAAGCCTTTCCAAGACAAGAGAGGGATTAGAAAAGGGGATCCTATGTCTCCCTATCTATTTGTCATTGCAATGGAATATTTACAAAAGGAGATGAGCCAACTATCAATCTCAAAGGAGTTCAAATACCATCCAAGATGCAAAAAAGTGGGGGTGAATCATATTTGCTTTGCTGATGATCTATTAATATTTTGCAGGACAGATATAAATTCAGTAACCAAACTGCAGGAAACCTTCAACAAATTGGACTTCAGGCAAATACAGATAAGAGTGCTATGTATATTTCTGGTGTTCAACAACATACTAAGGATCTATTGCTCAATCTCACAAGATACACAGAGGGATCTATTCCTTTTAAGTACCTGGGAGTTCCTTTATCTGCAAAGAAACTGAATATCCACCAATGCCTACCACTGGTGGAAAAGATTACTAAAAGGGTGAACTGCTGGTCAGCTAGGATGCTATTTTATTTTGTAAGGGTGCAACTCATTAAGTATGTGTTATTTGGCATACAAACTTACTGGGCTCAAATATTCCTACTGCCTAAGAAGATCATAAAAATGATTGAGACCATATGCAGAACTTTCCTTTGGACTGGATCAAATGCCATTTCTAGGAAAGCATTGATAGCTTGGGATAAGATATGTCATCCTAAAGTAGCAGGGGGATTAAACATCATCAATATGAGGATATGGAACAAAGCAGCAATTCTGAAGCAGTTATGGGCATTGACAATGAAGAAGGATACCTTATGGATCAAATGGACTCACAGTTACTACATAAAGCACAAGGACATAAATACAATGGACACACCTAAGGCAGCAGCTTGGGTGGTCAGGGAAGATAATAGAAGCAAAGGGAGACTTGGTGCAGGTGATCTCAATGCAAGTCAGTCTCAATACAACATTGGCAGACATGATGAAGCAAGGCAGATGCCAAATTAAAAAAGCCTATATTCAGATGTAACCTCAGTTTCCCAAGGTTAGCTGGAAGAGCATTCATTTGTATACACAGTTTCATCCAGGATTCAAATTTCACTTATGGTTGGAAATTCATTAAAGATTAGCCACTGTAGACAGATTACTCAAGTTTGGAATCCAAGTGCCACAGGATTGTGTTTTCTGTACTAAACTTGTGGAAACATTTAACCACCTGTTCTTTCACTGTTCAAACACAAGAATAATATGGGAAATAATACTAAGGTGGCTGGGAATTATAAGGAGGATTGGATGCTGGCAAGATGAAATAGAGTGGATCAGTAGTGTAGCAAAAAGGACAAATGGCAAGGCAGACATTACCACTGCAGCTTTTGTGATGGTAGTGTACTATATTTGGCATGAAAGGAACTCCATTAGATTCAACAAAGGCAGATATGTGGTGGATGAAATGTGTAAAGAGATTGCTATACATATGCACATAAAAGGTGTATATGGATAAAATCAGAGAGGCCAGTTTTTGTGATCATTACGGTGCTCAAAAGGCTCGAAGCCGTTCGAGTTTTGGTATCGAGGAGGCATGTCAAGGATTCTCGACCTCGAGACGGTGTAAATCGAAGACCATCATAAAAAAGCGTGAAACTCCCAAAAGGCACGTGGTTAAAGCTGACCAAGTCCATAAGATAGTACAAGCCCGTACCGTGGCATTAAATGGTTGTACCAACCGTCTTTCTTTGTAATAATTATATTTCGGGGAATGGTAGGAACTCTACGGGAATGATTTCGATGGTCCTCACTCAGACAAAACGACTCATCCATCCTCGGTTCCGGTCCTCATCATCACTGGCAATAAAAGGCTTGGTGGATTAGCATCGTAATGTAATCAGGCCTCGACAATGCTGAGGCCAATATAATCTGATAAGGTGGGTATAGGTAAACTCGAGCTCAGCCTTTTCAGTAAAGTACTTCATCATCAGCACTATCTGCCAGAAGGACGGATGAATTTGAGCCAGAGTGACTCGATACCTTTTGCAAAATTCGCGCACAAGGCGGTCAAGGGGACCCAATGTAAATGGGTACGTATACACGTTCAAGAATTCTTCCACGTAAGCCTTAATGTTCTCTCCTCGGGAAGGTATCTGCACCATCACATTTTCTCCCCACCCGCAATCTCTCCTCACATCCTCGAGGTGGTTTTCTTCTATCAATTGGATAAACCTCGACGCATGGTCTCGATGGCCCGGAGCGTCGAAGGGTTTCTCTAGTGCAAAGTCTTTCTTCAAAGAAAAGCAACTCGAGGTTAACTCGTCGTACGCCGGCGGTGTACCACTGGCCGATAAAGATACAAAGGTAAGGTTTTCCTCTTCTTGGTGAATGGATTTGGGCACGGCAGCCACAACTGCTTGAACAAAGGCAAAGAGGAAGAAAGCTCAAACGGTTTCGCAAGATGAGAAAAGAAAGAGAACGTTGGAGAGAAAACTAGTTTTGCAAAGTTGCACGACTTAAACTGAAGCGGAAGCAAGTATATATATACAGAACGAGCAGCGACTATTCAACTACTTTGAAGGACAATTAATTCTGGCAAAGTTATTATAACTTTTGGGGAAGTGTGTCGGCGGGGCCACCTCGGTAACTTCATGATGATGTCATATGAATGATACTATCGCACAACGTTCGAAGGATCGAAACCCCCATGCCGATCTAGCCTCGAGAAGGCGTCCGATCTCGAGGGGATCTATTATTGCAAGTACGATTTCCGAAGAGCTAAAATCAAAGCTTGAAAATCGACCTTCTCATAAACATTGAAGAGAAAAGTTTGGGAGATATAAAGCAAAAAGATATTTTCATTCCAAAAAATGTATTTACAAGGGTATTTTTTACAAAGCTCCCCTAGGGATCCCGTGTACAAAAAAAAGAGAAAAGCAAAACAGTAGGTGAATCTACTCTTCGCCTTCACTGCTGCCCAAGCCGCTTTCAGAGCCCTCATCCGACATAGTTGAAATTGCTGATTCTTCCTCCAGGGCCCTGACTTCTTCAATCTCGGCAGAGAGATCGACACCTTTAGCGCTCGCTTCCTCGAAGGCTTGACTACTGGCTTGTAAGCGAGCATGGGCAACTGCCCAAGCCAGTTTTAGCTCGGCCTTCTCAGATATCTCCTTGGCCCGGTCATTCGTGGCAGTAACAACCCTCTTGTACGAAGAGATAAATTCATCGGCCTCGGACTTGGCCACAGATAATGCATCAGCCTCCTCCTAAGCACCTCGGAGAAGGTCTTGCTAGCTTCTCCCGAAGCGTGTCCCTCTCTGAAGCCACGACATCATTCAGTCGCGCCACTTCAAGGATTTCGGCGTCCTTGGCCGCAACATCCCCTCGGAGCTGCCCTGCTAAGGCATCCTTATGCCTAATCTGAAAGGCACAGAAAAAAAAGCCGATTAGCACCAAGTATGGCAATGGAAGATAAAATTGTGGGTACCAGAATACCTGCTCGATGAATTCATCCCTCTCTTGGAGCACTCTCTCCGAACCTGCCCGGAGGTTAATCAACTCCTCATCTTTTCGGCCACATAGAGCCTCCATCTCAACCGACTCGGATATAAGCTTCTCAAGCTCCTCTCCACGATGATTCAACTCATCTTGCATCTTGGAGAAGGCTTGGTCATACAGCTTCTTGGCCTACATCACAAAGGAAGAAAATTAGAAAGTAAGAAAGTCGAAGAACAGCATATTATTTCAAGAAAATCACCTGCTTTTGGAGCCTCTTGGCCTACTCGAGGGCAACGGGGGCATCAATATTGTCTCCTCCTCTACGCCTTCAAAATAATCTCTGAATGCGTCATCCCCTCTACGAGGGGTCCGCAAACCGGGGGCATGCCTATCTTGGGCATCTCGCATCTCCCCTGGTGAAAACGACAGGCCCGATTGAAATCCATAGGCAACATCAGCCTCCATCAAGGCTTCCTCTCGCCCCCAAAAAGTTTCGGGAACAGACCCCTCGAACTCACCGATGCAGACTGTGCCATGTCCGATGAGCGGCTTGGGTACTGCACCCGAACCCTCCTCGTGGGCCTCCCCAGCACAAGGCGGGTCCGTATCGGCCACCTCTAACTCAGCAGACGATCGCCCAACAACTCTCGAAGCATCAACGCTTTGTTTTTCCCTTTGTACCAAAGGGCAAGTATCGTCACTTTCTTCCTCGGCTCACAGGTTCTCAGCGGCCATTGAAGATAGGACCGTGGCATCGGTCTTGGACTTCCAAGCCTTTGCCTTTTTGGATTTTGGAGACTCCGCCAAGGTCTCCTTCTTCCTTTTCTTGTCCTTGGCAGTCTTCGGAGCCTCTTCCTCACTAGGAGGGGGCGGTCTCATCAACACGCCTTCCCTAAGGCCTGCACAAGCGTGATATATCAGACTCACCACCATCAAGAATACTTAAAAATAATGAGGAAACAACAACAACGAGATCATACCGTGGCTCTTAGCCTACCACCGTGTTTTAGCCAGATCGCGCCAGACACGTTTGTTGTATGGAAAAGCGGAGTCCAAAAGTTTGACCCATCCCGGAAGGTCCTGGACCGCGCCGGTAAACCAAATGATGGCTACACAATTAGAAGAAAATCAGTCAAGAGAAAAAGAGGTGGCAAAACATACTCAATTCAGGGATACATACGTTTCATATTCTATTCCTCCAGGAACGACATTCTATCAGTAGGGATGATGTCCAAAGTTCTGATTCTAACAAATCGGCTCATCCATCCCCGATCTTTATCCTTGTTGATGCAGGCGAAGAACACCTTGGCAGATTGATGGTGCAGCTTAATTTGGCCCCCTCGGAAGAGACGAGGGATGTATAATCTGATCAAGTGGTCGAGGGTGAAAGTCATTCCCTCGACCATGTTGGTAATGTGTCGAATCATATATACAATCCTCCAAAAAGAAGGATAAATCTGACCGAGTGTCTCTTGGTATTGGTGACAAAAGTCAAGAATCACCGGGTCAATCGGTGGAGAGAAAGAATCTACGGGGCCTAAAGTAAAAGGGTATGTATATACGCTGAGAAAGCCAGCCTTATACGTGACTATGCTTTCGTCAGCTGTAGGGATTTCTACTCGGGCCGTATCCCCCAATGACAGTCAAGTTTTACCCTCTCTATATCGGATACTACGCTTATATATCGAGACATGGGCTCGCATCGGCCCAGTGTAAGGGGGTTCTTCAATTGTGAAATCGGAGACGTTGTCGAAAAGACCAAGGATGCACTGCTCCATGGTAGGAGGAGTTTTTGACTTTCCCTTAGACGCGCATGATGAAGAAGCGGCTCCCTCCTTTTGAGGTGCCGTTTTGGAAGTTTTTGCCATGGTTATAACTGTGTTTTGAAGAAAGAAGATGAAAAAGCAAACGCAGAAAGAGGATGAAAGTAGAGAACACTTAGTAAAAGTCTGAAGATTTGAAGACGTTGTAAAATTATGGAAGGGCATACGATTGAAGTATTTATAGATGGCCATTTGGGCATGTTGAAGTGGAAAGATCGAACCAATAGCGGTTCGTGGGCTTCTCGAGAATTGTGTTGATAGCGACCTCTGCGCAGATTTTTATGTCATATCATTTAATGCTCTGATGAGACTGAAATCATAATAGGGATATCGAAGAGGCAATAATTCAAGACGTTTTCTTATCACTTCGTTCTAAGAAACGTGGGGACAATCTGTATATGGCTAAAATTAGAGAGGCCGATTTTATGATCATTACGACACTCAGAAGGCTCGAAGCCATTCGAGTTTTGGTATCGAGGAGGCATATGAAGAATTCTCGACCTCGAGACGGTATAAATCGAAGACCATCATAAAAAAGCAGAAAACTACCAAAAGGCAGGCGGTTAAAGTTGACCAAGTCCATAAAATAGTACAAGCCCATACCGTGGCATTAAATGGTTGTACCAGCCATCTCTCTTTGTAATAATTATACATGTACTACGTTGGGATTCCCCCTCTTATATAAAGGGTACCCTTGTCATTTTGTAAGACACATGATATTCAATACAAGAACAAGAATATTTTCTGCTCTTTAACTTATCTCTTATGTAACTAATTGTCCTTAACTGAGGCCCTGATTATCCTTTCCATTGCTTATCCTTAATTGTAATTGTTGTGCCTCTTTCGTTAGTGCTAAATCCTAAATAAAGTTAGTTATCCTTTATCATAGTGTCTTATCCTTATTTGAAACTATCGACTCGTGATATGTCCCTTGTTGTTGAATTGCACTTATGTAGTGGTCATTGCTACACAGTATCTCTTCCTTGTTGAGGTATTGCTAGGTGGTATCATTATTTTCTGTTGTGTCTTTCCTTGTGAGTTTGTTTCTTCCGTTTTCTTGAGTTCTGGAATTTCTAAGTTGATTTATTTGTCGTACTCTTGTATTATTATCGTTGTTGTTATTGTACTTGTTGTTGTGATGCACGAGGTTTCTGTCGTACGGTTATTATTATGATGCAAGAGGTTTCTTCTGTTCGGGTGTTATTATGATGCACAAGGTTTCTGCCATGCGGATGTTATTGTGTTGCACGAGGTTTCTATCGTGCTATTATTACTATTGATATTTGCACACGCGGCATGGCAAGCCGGGCTATATATGTGAGTTGTGCATGTGGAAAGACAAGGTGGGAATATTATTATGCACGTGTGACGAGACAAGGCAGGCATTTACTTTATTAGTGCATACATGGCGAGACAAGGTGGACTATGTCGGGGATTTATTGTGATGACTTGTGATGGCCTGGGGGCATTGTTATTGTTGTTATTTGTGTAGTGGCTTGCCTACACTGTGTGAGTTATACCGTGTTCATTTCGTGGTGAACGTTTCTTATGTGACATTCATTGTTTCCATTCTTATTAGTTGGACTGAACTGTGATAGAACACTGGCACAAGCATACACGTGGTTAATCACCCCTAACTATTTAAGAAAATGGATCCTGATGTTATTGATCATTTCTAAACACCCTCGTCTGGTTCTATTGGCACATGCATCGTCTGTGCAGTTATTGGATGTAATGAAGGCACAAGATGCCAAGTGTTTAGGGTTCACAAATTGGAACCCGTGAATTTTGAATATTTTGAGGTTCAATACCTCGTGGACATTATTGGATAAAACCTGATGTGAAAGTGGTTATTTTCATCTAGTTGCTACATGTCCTTCTTTTAATTATTTTCATCGGGTTTAAATTGTGTTCAACTTACTCTTCTGTGTTATTTCTTGTGGTGTTCCGCTGTTAATGGTAGTTCTATTTCCTATGGTAAGAACTGTATCAATATTGTCATTATGTGTAGTCTTGTTGTACTCTGTTAGTTCTCCACTTATACTCGCTCAGATTATTCAGTCCAGCAGGTGTCTTGACTGTTCCTCGTCACTACTCCACTGAGGTTAGTCTTGATACTTGCTGGGTACTGTTGTAGTGTACTCATACTATACTTTTGCATATTTTTGTATAGATCCAGGTATTTCGAAGTCAGCCGCTAGTTAGCTAGACGTGTGGATTTTCTGTGGAGACTCAAAGTAAACCTACTGCTGCGTTCACAGGCTTCGAAGTTACCTTCTGATGTTGTTTTTACACTGGTTATCGTTATTTCGAAACAATTGTATTTAGAGGTTTCTAGCAAACTCTATAGAGCTTATGACTTGTACTACCGGTTTTGGGATTTGTAAGTCTTGTATAGAGATTTCTAATTTGCATTTGTCAACTGTTATTTAGTTTTGTTATTATTTCAGTAAATGTTAGGCTCACCTAGTCATAGGTGCCATCACGACCTCCTACGGAGGGAGATTTGGGTCGTAACAAAAACTTTAATGCTTTTCCAGTCACAATTTTCTTTCACAACAAGGATACTGTAATGACCCGGTCATTCCGAGAGTTTTAGCCCCGTTTTCCCCATTTCCGCTTCTTTTGTGTTTTACAACTGTAATTTATCGTATCGGGTTGGTTGGTTCGGATCCGGAGTGGTTTTGGAGTAAATTGAGACACTTAGTCTCTAAATAAGAAGCTTAAGTTGAAAAAGTCAACCAGATATTGACTTGTGTATAAACGACCTCGTATTTGAATTTTGACAGTTCCATTAGCTCCGTTAGGTGATTTTGGTCTTAGGAGCGCATCCGGAAAGTGATTTTGGATCTGTAGTAGAATTAGGCTTGAATTGGCGAAAGTTGAAAATTTGGCGATTTTGGTCGGCAGTGGAAAATTTGATATCGGGGTCGGAATGGATTTTTGGAAGTTGGAGTAGGTTCGTAGTATCATTTTTGATGTGTGTGTAAAATTTGAGATCATTCGTACGTGGTTTGGTAGGTTTCGGCGTCGTTTGCGGTATTTAGAAGTTTAGAAGTTCTTAGGCTTGAATCCAAAAGTAATTTTGTATTTTTGATGTTATTTGAGGCGGTTTTAGGATTTGACTAAGTTTGTATGATGTTATGGGACGCGTTGGTATGTTTGGTTGAGGTCCCGAGGGCCTCGAGGTGATTTCGGGTGGTTAACGGAGCAATTTTGACCTTTGGGTGATAGTTGATGCCTGCAGGTGTATTTTTCTGGTTTCCTTATACGCGATCGCATGGGTAGATCCGCGATCACGTAGGCTTATGTGGGGTAAAGGTGATTTATTTTCTTCACGGTCGTAGTGTATGGGATGCGATCGTGTAAGTGAATTAAGTTGTTCATTGCAATCGCATGGAGGTCGCATTCATGTAGAAGGATTCAAGCTGATGAGGAGGTGAGATAATTTCTCTATGTGATCACGTGAGGAAGGATGCGATCGCATAGGTTTGAAAGGCAGTGTTCTGCGATCGCGTGGAGCTGGGCACGTCCGCATAGGGTTAAAATGTGGGGCAGCTTGTTTGTGCTTCCCATCGCGAGGCTCATTCCGCGATCGCGATGAAGGATATCTGGGCAGCAGTGTTAAATTCAAAAATCGAGGGTTTGAGCTCATTTTTCATATTTTGAGCTAGAGATCACGGAATTGGGCAATTTTGAAGGGATTTTCGTAGAGTTGATTGGGGTAAGTGTTTCTCACTTGGTTTTAGTTAAATTTCATGATTATATCTTGATTTTATCATCTAAGTTGTGATTTGGGGTGAAAATTGGGGGGGGGGGGGGGAATGGAAGAGTTTTTGGGATANAATGGAAGAGTTCTTGAGATAGAATTTTGGGGGCTTGAATGGGATTTTGTTGTCGGATTTGAGTAAATTTGGTATGGTTAGACTCGTGAGTGAATGGGATTTCAAGTTTTGTAACTTTTGTCGGATTTCGAGACGTGGTCTTGTGGGTCGGGTTAGAGCCAATTTTGGGTTTTGAGCATAGTTTGGTATTTTCCTTGTGGGATTTATTCCTTTATCTCATATTGATCGTATTTTATTGCTTGTGCCTAGATTCGGGTCACTTGGAGGCCGGTTCGAGAGGAAAGGGCATTCTAGAGTAGGATTTCTACGATGTTGAGGTAAGTAACGGTTTTAAATCTAGTTTTGAGGGTGTGAAACCTGGAGATTGGTATAACGTGACTATTTGGAGGTGACACCCATGCTAGGTGATGGGCGTGTGGGTATACGTCGTGAGGGATTGAGACTTGGTCCGTCCCGGGAGACTGTGAAGTCTAATAACCTTTATTTGTGTTTATATGCATTCTTGTCTGCTAGAACTTGACTGCCTTCATGTTAGAAATCATGCTTAGGCTATATACCTGCTGATGGTAGTTATTCTCAGTCATAGCAATTCTTGTACATGTTTACCCTAGTCTTTGTTATCTTCTTGTTGTACACTGTAATACTTTGATTTGGGCTGCTTTCCCTTTATTTATTGAGAGCTGTGAGACTAGATAGGTACATGACTGAGTGAGGCCGAGGACCTGTTTGTGAGGTATTGTACCTTAGCACGTGAGTTTTCTGTGCGGATTCCGATGTTATATGGTGGCACGTGAGTTGTCCGTGCGAGCCTTGATATGATATTATAGCACGTGACTTATCCGTGCAGCATGTGAGTTTTCCGTGCATATTATCTCTTGGGCTGTAGGATCCCCTCCGGAGTCTGAACACCCCTAGTGAGTGCAGGTACCTATTGAGCGTGTGCATTAAGGGCTGAGGTTTGAGTGACAATGCCTGTGAGGTTTCACCTATATTATTGTTGTTGCATTTAGCTGATATTTGTCTTGCTGGAATTAGTGATTATAAAAAGTTGAGCTTTTACTCATGTTTAGTCTTAACTGCGAAAATTATCAACTGAATTGTTCTGCATAGCTCATCACTGCTACGCAATTCCCTATTTATTATTGTTACTTGCTGAGTCGGTTGTACTCATACTATAACCTGCACTACATGTGCAGATCCAGGTGTGTCTGAGCACGGTGATTGTTGAGTCCAGGCCAGTTTGAGTTTCGAAGACTGCAAGGTAGCTGCCAGCGTCCGCATGACCTTGTTACTCTTTCTACATTTCCTTCCATTTTGTACTGACATTTAGACATTTGTTGTAATTATTTTAAGTACTTAGACGCTCATGACTTGGTGACACCCCGATATTTGGGGCTCGTTTTCCGCACTTTGTTTCAAATTTGAGTTTAACTTTGATTTTATGAAAATTCCAGATGTGGAAAGCTTTAGTTTACTTTTATATTAAATTTGGTAGTATTTTGGGTAGGTCGGATTTCCTAGTACCACGATAGGCGTCATCACGACATAATTTAGTTTTGGGTCGTGACAGATACTAGCCGAAAAAATAAAAGAAGGATACCTGCTGACAGACCAATTTCTATCATTTTTTGGGTTGAGAGGTTCCTTTTGTACTTGAAGATTTGTCGGATCTGTCTTATTGACCGGCTTTTAGACTTTGAAGTGGAAAGGTACGGTTGGACGTGCCCGCGAAAGCATATGATAATGTAGAGTAGGCTAGGCTTAGAGATGAACATCTTAAGTTTTTTTCTTAATATGCAATTTCCTGCTAATCTGTACTTCACTTCTATTAAGTCTCATCGTTCTTCTGGCAATCTCAGGCATATAGTCGATTCTTTGACCGGCTTTGGTCGAGCAACTACTACATTTCTTGGACGACTGCTGCCTACATAACCCCTCTCCAAAAATTTAATTGAGTAAGGATGATTGTGCTGGTAGTTGGAGGACCTGCATTGGCTTCTTTAGTTTTGTTCTTCTTAGAAGGTCCACCGCGAGTTACAGGGGAAAGAGGTAGTAGAAGACATGATGATGCATAATCTAAGTAGGAAAATTTTACTGAGAAAGAGAGATTTGCAGAAAACTTTCAAGGTAATTCGAAGGAGAAGAGTTTGTAAAAGTGAAAGGTAAAAATGATGAAAAGCAGAGAAGTTTATAGGCGGCAGAAATTATGATCATCATTACCTAAGAAACTGGAAAAAATATTTTCCGAATCACGGAATAACACATGTTCGGCTCATTAAATGCAAGGAGACGTGCGTCCTTTCAATTGTCATAAATTGTTCGGAAAATTTCCCGCCAAGAAAAGAGGTCTTATCTACTTCCTGGTAACATAAAGTTTAGTCACCGGAAAGTAGAGGGACTATCTGTATGGGGTAAAATTGATGAACGACAGGTGGATATTTGTCGAGTTGACACGTGAAAGTAAAGACAAGTAAGATATGAGTCGGCAAATAACTGGGACCAGTTACGAGCATGTGACCGATGCTGAGTAAGTTTCGAAGGCACTGAAACCAGGCATGAAGATCTGAGAGGAAGATATCGGTTAGAAAAGACAGCATTTAATGACCAGTCGCTACAAAGAATCTTTGCATTAATACTCAACCCTTATGCAGCCAACAAGAGGAGTTTTATTCGTATTAAAGAAGGGCTTCATTTGAAAATCTTGTCTCCCTAAATTGAACTATAAATAGAAGAATTTGTATTCATTGTTTGACACGAAAATATATGTGCGCAAAAAGGCTATTGGTTTTATTAACTACACTCTTTCTTTATGTTCTTCATATTATTCTTATTCTTATTTTCGGAGAAGCTCACCTAACAGCCATGCATATATTTTCTTCAAGTTTACTTAATCATTTTATTTCTTTTCTTAGTTATTTTATATTCTTGGATCATATTAATTCACGTGTCTATAAACCACGTTACATATTCAAGTGTATTGTTTTACGGGTAAACAGTAGGCCAAAGAAATACTGGGAAGAGATTATTAAATAGGACATGACGCTGCTTCAGCTTATTGAGAACATGATCGATGATGTGGAGGTCAAGAATTAGGGTACAAGGTTAGTAGATAGTCGGTCGTTTTTTCTTTTTTATACCAATAGTATTAGTGTTAGTCTTGTATTTTCTTATTCTTAGATTTCTACTATTACCTTTTATTTTTTGCGTCTCAATTTTCTTACTATCTTGTTGTTGTAACTGCTTTTGCCACGCTTTTTTTTCTATCATTTCCTGAACCGGGGGTTTATTCGAAATAGCCTCTTTACTTTCTTAAGGTAGAAGTAAGATATGCATACAGACTATTCTCCCTAGACCCCGCATGTAAGATTACACTCGGTTTGTTGTTATTAAAAAAAATTTTGTTATTATTAAAAAATATGAGAAATGACACTATATAGCCGCTGTAAAAATAATAGCCGAAAAATATATAAAATTTATATATTTTTTGTATATATATACATTTTGTATGTTATATGCAAAAATTATACAAGTTTTATACACTTTTTCGGTAAATAGTTTCTGGTGCGGGTTAAAAGTAATAATACCTATTAAAATACTTATTGTTATCTAAAGGGAATAATTAATTGTGAGATATACAAATCTTTCGTCCGTCTTTTTTGTTGCTTGCTTTTGTTATGATTCTAAATAGGAGATAGGAAGAATGCGCTGTAATATCAAACCATAACGAGCTTTTGCATAATTCTTAAAGATAAGTTTATTTTTATTTTAAGAAGCGATAAATTTATTTATTCTTCTTTTGACAAGCAGCTCATATTATTACTTCCTCAAGTACAGAAGTCGAATATTGAGCCCTTGTAACTGAAACTCTTGAAGCAACTTGGTTGATGTACCTTTACCATAATACTAAGTTTTATCTTCTATTTGTTCAAGTGTGGCGATATTATATTGGTGGAATTATCTTTGCAAATGATTTAATCATTCATTCTAGGCCCAAACATGTCACCTTATTGTAAGTTTAGTCGATAGAATATGATTAATTCTCAATCATTTGTTGAACTTCTTATAGAAGCTCCATAATCATTTTGTTCACTCAAATTCATTTCTAATCTTTGTGTTGGTTCTTCCTCCTCCGATTTGAGTATATTAGATAAGTAAGTATTCCTGTTATACATCTAGCTCAATTGTTTCAGTATTTTGGATGGCCTAATGGGTAAAAGTTTCTTTACATCAAATATTTTGAAATCAAGTTGTAATGACCCGGTCGGTCGTTTTGAGAATTTAAGTCCCGTTTGGCAGTAATAGGTCTTGAGCAACTTCATATTGTGTGTATTGACTTGTGTGCATGGTTGAATTCAGTTACCGGATGATTCGGAGTTAAATCGGAAGAAGGATTCAAGGTTTGGAAGCTTAAGCGGTAAGAGTTGACCGGAATTCGACTTTTGTGTAAACGGCTCCGGAATGAATTTTGGATGATTTCAACAGCTTCATATGATGATTTTGCACTTATTTGTGCGTCCGGATTTGGATTTGGAGGTCCGTAGGTTGAATTGAAGCATTTTGGCGAAAGTTGGAAAAGTTAAAATTTGAAAGGTGGAGAGGTTTGACCAATAGTTGACTTTGGTGATATCGGGGTCAGAATGCGATTCAGAGAGTTGGAACAGCTCCGTTATGTCATTTGGGACTTGTCTGCAAATTTTGACGTCATTCCGGGTTGATTTGATAGGTTTCCGCACGAGTTTTTGAAGTTGGAAGATTTGGAAGTTCATAAGTTCGATTCATGGCGCGATTTGTAGTTTCGGCGATGTTTGATGTAATTTGAAACCCCGAGCGAGTCTGTGTTAGGTTATAGAACTTATGTGTGTTTAGACGGGGTCCGGGGGGCCTCGGGTGTGTTTCGAATGGGCTATGGGCCAATTCCTTCTATTTTTGGATTGCTGGTTTCTGGTGTCTCATGTTCTTCTTTGTGATCGCGAAGTGTCTTTCGCGTTCACGTAGTGTTATGCTAACCCGCCTCATTTTCCTTCTGCGCATTCGCGTAATAGGCTTCGCGATCGCGTAGCTCTGTACATCTCCTTCTTCGCGTTCGCATAGGTTCCTGTCTCATGTTCTTCGTGTTCGTGTTCGCGTCCCTTCACTCGCGTTCGCGAAGAGTCTTCTTGGAAGCCTCATTTTTCTTCTTTGCGAACGTGATCCTTCCTCCGCGTTCGCGATGCACAATCATCTGGGCAGAATATAAGATCTTCAAATCGAGGGTTAGGCCATTTTTATCATATCTTGACTTGTAGAACTCGATTTTGAGCGATTCTTTGTGAATTTTTCAAGAAAATCGATTAGGTAAGTGTTCTTCACCTAGAATTTATTATATTTCATAATTTTATATTTATTTTTATCATTTAATTTGTGTTTTGAGTTGAGGAAAATGGAGGTTTTTGAAGAGAATTTTCAAAATGAAAAATCATGATTTGAGGGACGAATTGGTATCGGAATTTGATAATTTTAGTATGGTTGAACTCATATCGGAATGAGTGTTCGAGTTTTGTGAAATTTATCGGGTTCCGAGGTGCCGGCCTGGGGGTCGATTTTTACATTTTGATAAAGTTTGAGGTTTTATGATCCAGAATATTTTCTTATGAGTTTTATTTGTGCTTTGAAGTTATTTTGGTTAGATTTGAGCCGTCCGGAGGTTATTTCATCCGAGAAGTTCATTTTAGAGTATCAGTATGTCTTCTTTGAAGTAAGTATCTTTCCTAACCTTGTGTGGGGGAACTACCCCTTAGGATTTGACTCTTCTATGTTAATTGTAGTCTATGTATGCGAGGTGACGAGTACGTGCTCGGACATATTTGTGAAAAATTGGCCGCTTAGGATTCTTAGGCCCTTGTATTTATTGAATATGCAGTTGTTTTTGTTAGGAATACGTTTCTTAATGACTAGCTTCACATCTACCTGCTTTAATTAGAACTAATTGCTTCATGATCCACTCTTATTGTTTATTTGATTCATATATGCCTTAATTGAAACCATTATCTCTTCTATTGACATGTTATCTTTTCCCTAAGTGCTTATCTTTATTTGAAGTTATAGTTATCTCTTTTGTAATTGTTCATCCTTAATTGAGGATCTTATCTTCCCGCTGCCTACCTTTAATTGAATTTGTTGTATCTCTTTCGTAATTGTCTAACCTTAAAAGAAGCTTAGATATCATATGCCTTAGTTGACTTGCCCTTATTTGGAATTATTTGACTCGTGTTAGTTTCCTTGTTGTTGAACCGTACATTGTGGGACCGATGTTACACATTATTTCCTTCCTTGTTGAGTTGTTCTTATTACACCTAGTATTTTTTATTATGGTTATTTCTTGCAAACTAGTTCTATCGTTTCTCGTGATCGAAGGTTCTTGAGTTGATTTACTTGTCGTACTTTGTATTATTGTCATTGTTGATGTTGTACTTGTTATGGTGATGCACGAGGTTTCTGTCGTGCGGTTGTTATTTTTCACGCCCCAAACCTGGGGAGGCGTCACTGGCACCCAGTACCGTACTGGACCGAGCGAACCAATATGTAACTCTCTTTTTTTCTACTATAATGGGCCAACATGGCCACAGCTCGTAATGTATAACTATAAGTGGGCAACATTGTATCACTAAACTATCGTTCTTAAAACATGAATACATATGGTAGAAAAAAATGAACCTCTATTTACAAAGCCTCTAAGACTACTTGACATCAAATGGAACAGGGTACCGGCTTACCCATAAATCTGTAGCAAAACTTCTGACACGATGACTTATAGACTCGACTGCACTCCGAATGAGGTGGAGTCTTACCGATCCTTCGCGGAACGCCAATCTCGTCTACTATGAGGGATCGTAAACTGATTATCTAATATCTATACCTGCGGACATGAAACGCAGCGTCCCCAACAAAAGGACGTCAATACGAATAATGTACTGAGTATTTAAGGCAGAACTGAAACATAACCATAATTCAACATTTATTAAAGACATATAAGAATCAACCTGAATCTCTGAAGTTCCACCCTATATGAATACTTATTATACTTACATATATATAATACTTCTCTTTGATACTATTATCCATATCGATGCATGACTGCCCAACTGATTAGTGGTAACTTCCCAACCGGCCTTCGCACGCTGGTAAATGCATGTCTACCCGACCGGTCGTAGCTCGGTGGTAAATATGTAACTTCCCAACCGGCCATAGCGCGGTGGTAAATGAATATGCATGACTACCCAACCGGTGGTAAATAACGATACATAACTGTCCAACCGGTGGTAACTGCCTGACCAGCCGTAGCACGATGGTAAATGTATAACTTCCCAACCAGTCGTAGCGCGATGGTAAATGAATATGCATGAAAATGCGTGTATCACTATATTATAAATATTAACATCTTTACCAAATACTTCAATAGGGAACTAGATACATACTTTGACATGCTTGAATATCACTTTGCGGGAATGAATAACATAGACATCCTTAACTGCTAAGACTAGAACCACTTATGAAGTAGTATTACATTTACGTATCGTTACTTGGATCATGCCAAAAGAAAGAAGGATTAGCCTTAATATACCTGAGTCTATTCTCTTGCCAATCCCTCTAACACATGTCATTTGTAAAGAACACATAACGGCGGATCGAACAAGGAAAAATCCGTATTATATTTTTACATTAAAATCAACTAGAACTTTTAACTAGATAATTCTTCACGGTGTAGCCACCATAGGCTGTTGATATTGCCTTCGCTATTTACACATTTGGAACTTCATCAGGGGCGTATTTTCATACGGATACAAACTAACAACAAAAAGAAAGGAAGGAAACTCAAGTAATATTGATCCTATAAATTCTCATCCTCTCAAAATGATTTTAGTTACCAACAAGCCCATATTCAAATGATTAAACCCATATGTTAAAATTAGGACAAGTCTAAATCATTGAATATACAGGTTTTGGATTTTAGAAAACACTCCCCATTCTCACCAGATAGAAACGACCACAATTTCAATATTCCAAAATGGGTCTACTCTGATCCACATAGGCCACTACTTGGGATGATTAATTAGCCAAACATTTCTCTAGTCTTGCCACCTAGATAAATGACTTAAGAGTCACTTGGCTAAGGAGTGGCTTGCTGCCATGTGGGGGTGGGGTGAAAATTTTTAAACTTTATCCACTTATAGGTAATTAGATAATGTCCTGTCACACGGTAATTAACTAATTACCCGCATAATTAAAAATTATCTCAACTTATTTAAATACTATTTACTTTTAATACACTTTATACACCTTATTATAATATGTTTTACTATTGTGATAATGTGGTATCATATAAAATAAATTCATACACTATTATTTCATTAAATCCATGTAAAAATATATATTTTTTCTCAATTTATAATTTTCCTAATCTCATATAAAGAGTATAAATTCTTGTACGCTTAATTCTTAAAATGGTAAAAAGATAACCTTCTTTTCTTGTGAGAAAATAATTTTTATCTTTACAATAAAGAAAATCTCATAAACTTCCTCATATTATTTGTGTAATTTAAAACATATTCAAAAGTAGTAATATTAATAACTATATAAAATCATATATTTTTCAGACCATTTTTTTCTTTACAAAAATATTCTACTCAAAATACCATATCATATATATATAGGTATCAAGGTTGTTAAACTTACGGGGTCTTATGTTCACAAATCCTCTTTATAAAAGTACGAGATGTAACATTATTATTGGGATGCACGAGGTTTCTGCCGTGCGGTTGTTGTTATGGGGTTGCACTAGGTTTCCGTCTTGATATTGTTACTACTGATATTTGCACATGAGGCGTGATAAGGCGGGCTATATCAGTAGTAACAATATCACGGCAGAAACCTAGTGCAACCCCATAACAACAACCGCACGGCAGAAAACTCGTGCATCCCAATAATAATGTTACATCCCGTACTTTTATAAAGAGGATTTGTGAACATAAGACCCCGTAAGTTTAACAACCTTGATACCGTTATATATATGATATGGTATTTTGAGTAGAATATTTTTGTAAAGAAAAAAATGGTCTGAACAACATATGATTTTATATAGTTATTAATATTACTACTTTTGAATGTGTTTTAAATTACACAAATAATATGAGGAAGTTTATGAGATTTTCATTATTGTAAAGATAGAAATTATTTTCTCACAAGAAAAGAAGGTTATCTTTTTACCATTTTAAGAATTAATCATACAAAAATTTGTACTCTTTATATGAGATTAGAAAAATTATAAGTTGAGAAAAAATATATATATTTTTACATGGATATTTTAAAGAAATAATAGTGTATGAATTTATTTTATATGGTACCAGTTTACCACAATAGTAAAATATATTATAATAAGGTGTATAAAGTGTATTAAAAGTAAATAGTATTTAAGTAATTAGAGATAATTTTTAATTATGCGGGTAATTGGTTAATTATCGGGTGACATGACATTACTTAATTGCCTAATAAATGGATAAAGTTTAAAATTTTCCACCCAACCCCACGTGGCATCAAGCCACTCCTTAGCCAAATGACTCTTAAGTCATTTATCTAGGTGGTAAGACTAGAGAAATGTTTGGCTAATTAATCATCCCAAGTAGTGGCCTATGTGGATCAGAGTAGACCCATTTTGGAATATTGAAATTGTGGTCGTTTCTATCTGGTGAGAATGGGGAGTGTTTTCTAAAATCCAAAACCTGTATATTCAATGATTTAGACTTGTCCTAATTTTAACATATGGGTTTAATCATTTGAATATGGGCTTGTTGGTAACTGAAATCATTCTGAGAGGATGGGAATTTATAGGATTAATATTACTTGAGTTTCCTTCCTTTATTTTTGTTGTTAATTTGTATCCGTATGAAAATGCGCCCCTGATGAAGTTCCAAATGTGTAAATAGCGAAGGCAATATCAACAGCCTACGGTGGTTACACCGTGAAGAATTATCTAGTTAAAAGTTCTAGTTGATTTTAATGCAAGAATATAATACGGATTTTTTCATGCTCGATCCGCCGTTATGTGTTCTTTACAAATTACGTGTGTTATAGGGATTGGCAAGATAATAGACTCAAGTATATTAAGTGTAATCCTTCTTTCTTTTGGCATGATCCAAGTAACGATACGTAAATGTAATGCTATTCCATAACTGGTTCTAGTCTTGACAGTTAAGGATGTCTATGTTATTCATTCTCGTAAAGTGATATTCAAGCATGTCTAAGTATGTATCTAGTTCCCTATTGAAGTATTTGGTAAAGATGTTAATGTTTATAATATAGTGATACACGCATTTTCATGCATATTCATTTACCACCGCGCTACGGCCGGTTGGGCAGTTATACATTTACCACTGTGCTACGGTCGGTCAGGCAGTTACCACCGGTTGGGCAGTTATGTATCATTATTTATCACCGGTTGGGTAGTCATGCATATTCATTTACCACCACGCTATGGCCTGTTGGGCAGTTACATATTTACTACCGAGCTACGACCAGTCGGGCAGTCATGCATTTACCAGCGTGCGAAGGCCGGTCGAGCAGTTACCACTGATCAGTTGGGCAGTCATGCATCATACAATATGGATAATAGTCTCAAATAGAAGCATAATATATATGTAAGTATAATAGGTATTCATATACGGTGGAACTTCATAGATTCAGGTTGATTCTTATATGTCTTTAATAAATGTTGAATTATGGTTATGTTTCAGTTCTGCCTTACATACTCAGTACATTATTCGTATTGACGTCCTTTTGTTGGGGACGCTGCATTTCATGTCCACATGTATAGATAATCAGTTTGACGATCCCTCATAGTAGACGAGATTGGCGTTCGGTGAAGGATCGGTAAGACTCCACCTCATTCGGAGTGCAGCCGAGTCTATAAGTCATCGTGTCAGAAGTTTTGCTATAGATTTATGGGTAAGCCGGTACCCTGTTCCATTTGATGTCAAATAGTCTAAGAGGCTTTGTAGACAAAGGTTCATTTTGTACAGTATGTAAGAGGCCTTGACGGTCCATATGTATTCATGTTTTAAGAACGATAGTTTAGTGATATATATATATATATGGGGGGGGGGGTTCTGCATGTGGCGAGACAAGGTGGGAACATTATTATGCATGTGTGGCGAGACAAGGCTGGTATTTACTTTACTATTGCACATATGGCGAGACAAGGTGAGCTATGTCAGGGATTGATTTGTGATGACTGGTGATGGCCTGGGGGACGTCTTGTTATTGATATTTGTGTAGTGGTACACTTACCTGTGTGAGCTTTATCTTGTGAAAAATTGTGAGAAAACGTTATACGTAATGTCCATTTCTTTTTCTTTACTTACTAGTTGGCATGATTTATGTTAGGACACTTGTACAAGCATACACATAGTTAAGCGCTCTTATCAGTTAAGAGGTTTCTTGATATTGTTAAGTATAGATGCACACCTTGTCTAATTGCCTTCTATGTGAGAATTGTTTTATCTGGCACGTGAGTCGTCAGTGCGGTTGTGAAGTGTAATGAGGGCACAGGGTGCCAAGTGTTAGGGTTCAAGAATTAGGACCCGTGAGTTGTTGATATTCTGACTTTCGGTACCTCGTGGAGTTTATTGACTAAAAATTGTTGTGAAAGCGGTCGATTTTGTTGAGTTGTTACTTGTACTTTCTTGTATCGGTGATTATCGGATTTAGGTTGTGTTCCGTTTATTCTCCTATGTCATTATTACGGTATGTCGCTGATAGTTGTTTTTTTTATTTCTTAGCGCAATAATCATGTTATTTGCCATTTCGGCGTAGTCTTTATGTAGATATCACACACTATTGTTCCTATACTTATACTTGTTCAGGTTATTTAGTCCAGTAGGTGTCTTGATTGTTCCTCGTCACTACTCCACTGAGGTTAGTCTTGATACTTGCTGGGTACCGTCGTGGTGTACTCATACTACACTTCTGCATATTTTTGTGCAGATCCAAGTATTTCGTAGTCAGTTGATCATTAGCTAGTTGTGCAGATTGTTGCTGCGGAGACTCAAGGTAAACTTGTTGCTGTGTTCGCAGGCTTCGGAGTCACCTTCCTATTTTGTATTCATACTATTTTACCTATTTCCAAATAGTTGTATTTTGAAATTGTAGCAAATTCTGTAGAGCTTATGACTTGTACTACCGGATTTGGGAATTGTAAATTTTGTAGAGATTTCTATTTCAAAAATTGTTAGATGTTATTTAATTATTGTTGTTATTCAGTAAATATTAGGCTTACCTAGTTCCTAGGATTAGGTGCCATCACGATCATGATACCCAATTGGTTCGTGATAATTTGGTATCAGTTCTCTAGGTTCATAGGTGCTACGAGTCATAAGCAAGTTTAGTAAAGTCTTGCGGATCGGTACGGTGACGTTTGTACTTATCTTCGAGAGGCTACGGAACTATTAGGATAGTTTCACTTCCTTCATTCCTATTGTGCGAGTTCATTGATCTCGAAGTTTGAACTTTTATCATTCCATTCTCTCACAGATGGTGAGGGCGCAAGCTACAGTTACTGATGGCATTGTCCCCGGAGCAGATGTCGTTAGGGGCAAAGGCAAAGGCTGACGAGGAGCACGTGCCGCAGCTAGGGCACCTACCAGAGCAACAGTTGAGGAGCCGCCAGTAGTTCCAGTTGGGGGACAGGTACCGGAGGTGCCTGTTGTTACCCTTGGACTTTAGGAGACCTTAGCACAGTTCCTGAGTATGTTTGATACATTGGCTCAGGCGGGGTTGATTCCGGTTGCACTAGATACTTCACAGACGGGGGGAGGAGCTCAGACTCCCATCGCCCGCACTCTAGAGTAGCGATTTCATGTTGTTCAGGTTCCAGGTGTCATGGCGACACAGTCTGTGATCCAGTTCAGCCCGTGGTTAGGGCAGCAGCATATGAGGAAGAACAGCTTAGACTTGAGAGGTACAAGAAGTACCACCCTCCTACCTTCAGTGGATTGGTGACATATGATGCTCAGGGTTTCCTGGAGGAGTGTCATCGCATTCTTCGTACTATGGGTATTGTAGAGACTAGCAGGGTTGCTTTTTTTACGTTCCAGCTCAGGGGAGCGGCTTATCAGTGGTGGTGGGCGTATGAGTTGGGTAGCCCGGCCGAGTCAACTTCACTTTCATGGGTTCAGTTTTCAGAGATGTTCCTGAGAGAGTTTGTACCTCAGTCCCTTCGGGATGCATGGCGCGCGGAGTTTGACTAGCTGCGCCAGGGCACTATGTCAGCATTAGAGTATGCCATTAGATTCAATGATTTGGCCAGGCATGCACCTGCTTTTGTCGCTACAGTTAGAGAGTGTGTCTGTAGATTCATCGAAAGGATCAAGCATGATATTTGGTTCAGTATGGCTCGGGAGGTAGAGTCAGATGTTTCATTTCAGCAGGTGCTACGGATCGCTCGCCGAGTAGAGGCATGTGGGACCAGGAGAGAGAGGACACGCGGGGCCAAGAGAGAGGGCATGCGAGGTCAGGAGAGAGAGGACAGGGAGGCGAGGAGGCCTTGTAGGCCAGAGATATCTACCGGTCCTTATTTTGGAGGCAGGGTACGACATGGTAGAGGTTTTGTGGGTCAACCAGTTCAGTTTTCACTTCCAGCTTTGCACGATACTTCAGTTAATAATGGGTATCAGGGTACCCGTACTGCCTAGTTTCCACAACCACGTCAGTAGAGAGGTTGCTTTGAGTGTGGAGATACCAGCCACAGGGTGAGAGATTGTCCTAGACTCCGGACAGATGTGGCATAGCGGGGTATTCAGGCGAGTAGAGGGCGCCCAAGAGGGGGAGGCCCGGCCCATTGATGTGTTTCATATAGTAGGCTTGAGGTCGCCGCACCAGATGATGTCATACAGGTATGCTTTTTATTTGTTACAAAGGGGCACCATTTGTATTTTGTTTCAGTTCTGCTTATCGGGACGAGTTCCCTTATTTGTTGCTTCACTTATGGGTGAGTTTCATGATTAGCACTATGTTTATGTGTTTGCCCCTATTGGGAGATTCTATGAGTGGTAGCCCGTGTCTGTCGTTTGTTTTACCCATTGTTGAGAGTTACGAGGCTAGAAGTGAATTCATGCTGTCCATTACGGTAGGTTTGATGTGATTCCTGAGTAATTTGGTTTCGATTTGTGACTTGATACTCTACCGGGGAGAGAGTTCAGTAAGTGTTGTGATTTTATTGGTAGAATTAAGTTAGTGGAAGATGTCAATTGGTATAAAAGTGTGTTCGGCTTATGATTTAGAGTTGAGGGTGAGACCCTCGTGATTCCATGTGATTTGACATGTTTGAGACGGGCTACGTGCCGCATCAAGATGAGATCCTTGTGGTTTGTTCATATACCTTGATTCTTTCTTTTTAAATTGATTCGTAGCATGGTTCTGATAGAGAGTTGTGCCCGTCGGGCTTGTTTGATATTTCTCTTATGTGTTTCTCTTTACATATTCAGTCATTTTCGTTCTGTGCTTCTTGAGTTTTATCTTGCGGGGTGTGTGCCGATGGTGTTAGTGGTAACTTGTTGATACGGGTGTATAATTATGAGGTATTTGTGTTTCTAGCACCTCTGTCAGTGTTGTGGAGGTTTGAAACGGGTTACTAACGGAAATGAGGCTAATTGTCGGTGCCAGTTTAGGTCGTGACTTGTGGGTGTAGGCATGAGTTGTTGCAGCTGGTTGAGACTGATACCGGATATGGATTTGGAATCGAGTCTTTTGGAGATGAATGGAAGGTGAGAATTTTGACTCTAAAGCTTATCGGTGTAAGTAGAAAGGATAAATTACAGTTGAGATGGTGTCATCAGGATGATGTGGATTGCGGTGATGTGGGGTCACTCGCAGGTGTATGTTGGAGGTGTGCATTCAGTGATTTGAAGACTTCGAGGCGATTCTTGGCATGTTCGAGGACAAACGTTTGTTTAAAAGAGGGAGGATGTAATGACCCGACTGGTCATTTTGAGAATTTAAGTCTCGTCCGGCGGCATTAGGTCTTGAGTAGCTTCGTATTATGTGTATTGACTTGTGTGTGGTTCAATTCAGTTACAGAATGATTCGGAGTCAAATTAGAAGAAGGATTCAAGTTTTAGAAGCTTAAGAGAAAGAGTTGACCGGAATTCTACTTTTGTGTAAACGGATCCGGAATGGGTTTTGGATGATTTCAACATCTTCGTATGGTGATTTTGGACTTAGATGTGCATACGAATTTGGATTTGGAGGTCCGTAGGTTAAATTGAAGCATTTTGGATAAAATTGGAATTGTTGAAGCTTGGAAGGTGGAGAGGTTTGACCAATAGTTGACTTTGGTGATATCGGGGTCGGAATGCGATTCTGATATTTAGAACAGCTCCGTTATTTCATTAGGGACTTGTCTACAAAATTTGACGTCATTCTGGGTTGATTTGATAGGTTTCGGCATGAGTTTTTGGAGTTGGAAGATTTGGAAGTTCATAAGTTTGATTCATGGCGCGATTTGTAGTTTCAGCGTTATTTGACGTGATTTGAGACCCTGAGCGAGTCCGTGTTAGGTTATAGAACTTTTTTGTGTGTTTAGACCGGGTCCCGGTGGCCTCATGTGTGTCTCGAATGGGCTACGAGCCACTTCCTTCTATTTTTGGATTGCTGGTTTCTGGTGTCTGATGTTCTTCTTCTCGATCGCGAAGTGTCTTTCGCGTTCACGTAGTGTTCTGCTGATCTGCCTCATTTTCCTTCTTCGCGTTCGCGTGGTATGCCTCGCGATCGCGTAGCTCTTCATATCCCCTTCTTCGCGTTCGCATGTTCCCTACGCGTTCGCGTAGGTTCCTGTCCCTATTCTTCGCGTTCGCATCCCTTCACTCGCGTTCGCGAAGAGTCTTCTTGGCAGCCTCATTTTTTTTCTTCGCCAACGCGATCCTTCCTCCGTGTTCACGATGCACAGTCATCTGGGCAGAATATAAGATCTTCAAATAGAGGGTTAGGCCATTTTTATCATATCTTGACTTGTAGAGCTCGGTTTTGAGCGATTCTTTGTGGGTTTTTCAAACGAATCAATTGGGTAAGTGTTCTTCACCTAGGATTTATTATATTCCATAATTTTATCTTTATTTTTATCATTTAATTTGTGTTTTGAGTTGAGAAAATGGAGGTTTTTGAAGAGAATTTTCAAAATGAAAAATCATGATTTGAGGAACGAATTAGTATCGGAATTTGATATTTTTAGTATGGTTGAACTCGTATCGGAATGGGTGTTTGGGTTTTGGGAAATTTGTCGGGTTTCGAGGTGCAGGCCTGGGGGTCGACTTTTGGGTCGATTTTTACATTTTCATAAAGTTTGAGGCTTTATGAGTCGGAATAGTTTCGTATGAGTTTTATTTGTGCTTTAAAGTTATTTTGATTAGATTTGATCTGTCCGGAGGTTATTTCAGCGGAGAAGTTCATTTTAGAGTATAGGCTTGTCTTCTTTGAGGTAAGTATCTTGCCTAACCTTGTGGGGGGGAATTACCCCTTAGGATTTGAGTCTTCTATGCTAATTGCAATCCGTGTACGCGAGGTGACGAGTATGTGCTCAGACTTATTTGTGGAAAATTGGCCGCTTAGGGTTCTTAGGCCCTTGTATTTACTGAATATGCATTTTTTTTGTTAGAAATATGTTTCTTAATGACTAGCTTCACCTCTACCTGCTTTAATTAGAACTAATTGCTTCATGATCCACTCTTATTGTTTATTTGATTCATATGTGCCTTAATTGAAACTTTTATCTCTTTTACTGACATGTTATCTTTTCCCTAAATTCTTATCTTTATTTGAAGTTATAGTTATCTCTTTTGTAATTGTTCATCCTTAATTGAGGTTATGGTTATCTTCCCGCTGCCTACCTTTAATTGAATTTGTTGTATCTCTTTCGTAATTGTCCAACGTTAAAAGAAGCTTAGATATCCTATGCCTTAATTGACTTGCCCCAACACGTGAAAAGTTCCCGCATAATATACTGGAGATCGGAGCACGTGTGTATGAACTTCCAGCATATTATGCTGCACCGGTATATCTTACTGGAACTCCAGTATATTATGTTGGAAGTCCAATATACTTATGCTGGAACTCCAGTATTATATACTGGAATTCCAGTATAAGTATATTGGAACTCTAGTATATTACACTGGGGTTCCAGTATATTACACTGGAGTTCCAGTATATTATACTGGAATTCCAGTATATTATGCTAGAGTGTTTTTTGGACTTTGAACAGTGTTTTCGTTCGGATTTATCTTTACATGAAAAGTAGCTAAATTTTGATTACTTTTGAAACTGTGGCTATTTTTGAATGACCACTTGTAAATTCTAGCTATTTTTAAATTTCTCTCGATTCTGAACCCTCGCCGACAAGCTATAAGTACCCTAGCTTTCCTTCATTCAAACTTTACGTTCAAAGCTCCTCCTATTCTTGTTTTTTCTTCAAAAATCCCTTTTCTTTGTAACTCTTGCACCCAAATTTCTTGAACTTTTATCAAACCGCATACCATCCTAATTCTCTATTCTTTTGCTCTTCATGGCGAAAACTTCTAAGACAGTACCGCAAAAAGAGTTCGCTTCTTCATCACGACCCGCTAGCGGCGGAACCTAACCCTGAGGAATTTGTCCCGGCAGGGTGCCTTATCGTTGCTGACTTTAAGGTTGAAAAGACCTCCTTGGTACCGGGTCGATGTGAGCCGGTCTCGAGGTACATATGAACAATTACCAATGATCTCCTCACCAAGGTTAAAGAGGATTGCAATTGGTCCAATAAACACGTGGTAGTACCTTCTCCCAAGGAATCAATCACTACCCCACGTGGAGGGTTTTCTAAGTGTTACACTTACCCCTTCACGTTGGGTCCCTTACACCCTATCATCATTACTTTCTGCAAGAGGTATGACGTAACTCTTGGCTAGATCCACCCCTCCTTCTATAGAATAGTAATTCTCCTCCGATTTTTCGTAAGCAAAATTGAAGGATGTCCCTTTACCCTCAACCACTGTATGCGCCTCTACAGTCCCCGACTTTATCGGGGGCTGATCAAGCTTACTCGCCGGGCCAACAGGGCCCTATCTCGAGCATAGACGAGTCTCGGGACCGAGGTTGGAGTGGCCGGTTTGTTCGAATAAGGACTTCAGAATTAATCCCTGCCGACGACATGCCATTTCCCGAGAAATGGAACATGAAATGTAAGTAGTACTTTGCCTTGAAGGTTCAATCTTGCTATTTTTCCCCTTATCTCCTTCTTTATTGATGTTTTTGTTATTGCAGTTGTGGCCCGGATACTGGACGTAGTTCCTGAACTGAAGGAATGGGTTGAGGGCCTTGTGTCACATAGACCGTATTTCGAGCGTGCTTAGATGGAATTATCGAAGGGGTCGATGGGAGGCCAGTAATCATGGTAAGCTTCTTTTCCCGAGGTAATAATGTTCAATTTCCTCCTTTCGCTATCGAATCTCATCTACTTTCTCTTGTAGGTATCCCCAAGGACGTTGCTATGAGGCCTCCATCCGGTGATGAAGATATGCCTCTTGAGTCCCCTACTCCGAAGCAGGGCGATGATAAGAAGATAAAAAGGATTTCGAGTCCCCCGAACTCGGAAAATAAGAGATCAACAAGCAGGTCTTGCAAGCCCAGGGGGAACTCCGGTGCTTTACCTTCGAACTCGGTACATCGACTAACGGATGAGTCCGAAGAAGAAGAAGGATAAGGAGAAGGAGAAGGAGCAGGAGCAGCAGCAGGAGGAGCAGGAGGAGGAGGAGGAAGAGGAAGACAGATCCAAACCCTTCAATACAAAAGCCCTCCAAATCGGAGGAGGTCGATGAGGGAGTTTTGGCCGAATCTCCAGAACCCGAAGGGGCTGAGGCCACTCCACCCCAAGCGAAAGGGGTCGAGAGAGAGACTAGGATAACGCTTCTCGAGCAACAAGCAGGTCTTGCAAGCCCAGGGGAACTCCGGTTCTCTACCTTCGAACTCGGTACGTCGACTAACGGATGAGTCTGAAGAAGAAGAAGAAGAAGAAGAAGAAGAAGAAGAAGAAGAAGAAGAAGAAGAAGAAGAAGAAGAAGAAGAAGAAGAAGAAGAAGAAGAAGAAGAAGAGGAAGAAGAAGAGGAAGAAGAAGAGGAAGAAGAAGAGGAAGAAGAAGAGGAAGAAGAAGAGGAAGAAGAAGAGGAAGAAGAAGAGGAAGAAGAAGAGGAAGAAGAAGAGGAAGAAGAAGAGGAAGAAGAAGAGGAAGAAGAAGAGGAAGAAGAAGAGGAAGAAGAAGAGGAAGAAGAAGAGGAAGAAGAAGAGGAAGAAGAAGAGGAAGAAGAAGAGGAAGAAGAAGAGGAAGAAGAAGAGGAAGAAGAAGAGGAAGAAGAAGAGGAAGAAGAAGAGGAAGAAGAAGAGGAAGAAGAAGAGGAAGAAGAAGAGGAAGAAGAAGAGGAAGAAGAAGAGGAAGAAGAAGAGGAAGAAGAAGAGGAAGAAGAAGAGGAAGAAGAAGAGGAAGAAGAAGAGGAAGAAGAAGAAGAAGAAGAAGAGGAAGAAGAATAAGAAGAAGAAGAAGAGGAAGAAGAAGAGGAATAATAAGAAGAAGAAGAGGAAGAGGAAGAGGAAGAGGAAGACAGATCCAAAGCCTTCGATACAAAAGCCCTCCAAACCGGAGGAGTTCGATGAAGGAGTTTTGGCCGAATCTCCCAAACCAGAAGGGGCTGAGGCCACTCCACCCCAAGCTAAAGGGGTCGAGAGAGAGATTGAGATAACGTTTCTCGAGCAACGAAAGATGCCCCGAGAGACGAGCTCGGAGTGATTGACATTTTCGAATCCCTTCAGATTTCGGATGCCATGATTCGTGAGGCCAGTATGTTAGAAAGTCGTTCTTACGAGGGGCCTCAGGGGAGACTGATATCCATGGCTTCTTGGACGGATTTGAGTCCACTTCTTTGGAAGATGTCACCAGGCTTGGTGATTTTCCGGTGCCAAAGAAGGTACCGTCCTTGGGTGCTACTAGGTCTTCATCGAGCCCAAAACTGGTGGATTAGTTCTCGACCCCAAGTGTTAACCCCAACCGCAGGAGGTCGATAACTTTTTCTGTTCTGGAGGATGCCCGGGTCTTCTCTGCCCTCGTGGGGGTTGCTAGTTACCTAAGATTCTTGATGACCGAGGAAGACTAGGCTGTGATGAATGCGATGGAAGCACCTTGCCTATTTAATGAGGCCCAACACGCTTTGAATCGGGTAGCTTCGAGGGTCAATTCATTATTTATTTTAAACTTGAAGTTGTAAATAATTCTAACATCTTTCTTCGTGCTTGCAGGCTTCGGTGTTGCATCATGAGGCTTTCCTCCGAATCCAGGAGGAGCACGAGGCTGAGGTTCAAGAACTCACCAAGAGTAGGGATACTTACAAGAATCTGAGTGAGAAGCCCTTGGCCGATTTAGAAGCGGCTCAGAGTGAGCATGTCGAGATGGCTAAGCAGGTATTTTGGGGTACTTCACGATAGTGAAGATGAATTAGAGATAGTAACTAACGATCCGATCCTGCCGGTCCGGAAGAGGCTCGAACAGGTCGGGCATCTCAAGACACTAATAGATACGATACAAGCCGAGGATGAAGAGTTCAAGAAGAATATGGAAATGTTAGCCTCGAAAAAGGAGGTCGTCCAAGCATAACTGGAGTCGATCGAGTCCCAGCTCCGGGCTGCAAAGGAGAAAACCTCAGTGTAGGTCAAGAAAATTGAGGATCTTCAATCCCAACCGGACTCGGCTATCTCTGATAAAGCAAACTTGGTCAATGAACTTGAGGCGGCTAAATCTAAGGTGGTTGTGGCCAATACTAAAGCCGATGCTAAAGTGGCCCAATTCAAGGTCGATGCCGAGGCCATCCAAGCGCAGCCTAGGAGCATTGTGGATCATGAAATGCGTAAAGCTCGAAGGGAAGCCCTCGAGGGAGTTCATGCTCATGACTTGGATATACTGGTCGAAATTGAAACGCCAAAATCAGAAGAAGCCAGGGCCCGGAAGCTAGCCTTTCCCGAGGAAAATTCCAAGAGCTTAAGAGAGTCTGAAGGCGGGGAAGATCCCGAGGACGGAGATGTTGCCTTCAATGAAGACCAGGCTACTTAGGCCTTTATAGATTTTTTTTTTTTTTTTTGCTTTCTTTGACATCTTTTTGAGGTCGTTTCGGCCATTGTAATTTTTTGTATTAGGCCATTCTGGCCTTTGTAAAAAGTTTATTATATCTATAAAAGGATTTCTTTCCCTTTCGGCTCTCAAATATTTCCTTTGCTTTATTACTCGTATTCACAAAGGTCGGAATGCCTTAGCATAAAATAACTTAGGTTGTGTAAGTTCCTACAAACCCTGCCATTACATTATTCTGTTTTGAGGCGTCTTGGTTTCGGTGTCAGCGGGAACTTTCTCCCGAAGTAAGTAATTCAAAATATAGTTTGTTGAGGGTAGCCTTTAGAACCGGCTATGAAAATTTCGAAGGCCTATTTTTTGTTACGGTTCTCGGACGTCTCCGAGCCGTGTTAATGTGGTTGTGGCCTTTTAATTCCGAGCGTAGCCCAGTGGGCTTGCTTCCTCAAGTTATCCAGAATTGCTAAGATAACAGTACCCTAGTAGGTATGTTTGTGGCCTTTAAAATTTGCAGATTTCCTAATAGGTCTTGTATCTCCGATGTTTAATAGCTCGATCTGTTCGAGCTTGTTTTCGGACGGCAGTCCCCGAGTGAGGGAGTGATTATCCAAATTTTGGTTATAGTCGGACCTTGAGCTCGTTTCTTTGAGGAGATCAAAAGTACAAAATTCTTTTAAGGTATGTAAAGAAAAAAATTTAAAAATAAGATGAATGTAAGGAAAGTACTTCTCTTTATTTTTGTGCTAAATGGTTATACATGTGTACATGTTTTGTGTCAGGGCTCGAGCAATCTACGTGGGCACAGTCCGTTTGACTGTTTGGCCCTTACAAGAAATCCTACCTATCGAGACCCTTCCATTACAAAATAATTTCCTTTCTAAAGCAATTCGATGTCCGAGGGTAATGGCCCTAGTATTTGAGGTTGATTGTAGAGAAATCTCGGATACTGTAAACACAATCTTCGACACCGATTCGTGATCGACCTTTGATTCTAAGTTAGCACGATCCATTGTTACCTCGTTAAAAACCTTGCCAGCAAACCCATTTGGGACAAAACTGGTCCAAGGAAAAAAGAGTGCAACGCGTGCTTTCAGACGTCAAGACTTCGTGTTGCTTCTTGTCGATCACCTGCAAGTGTTAGTCAAAAATAAAAGGAAATGAATAGGGTCGTACCTTAGCAGTAATATCGTTTTAGGTGAGTTACATTCCAATTACTTGATAGTTGTTCCCCGTTCATCATCCCGAGTTTATAGGATCCTTTCCTGGTGACCTCGAGAATCTGGTACGGTCCTTCCCAATTCGGACCCAACTTCCCATCATTCGGATTTTGAGTGTTCAGTGTGACTTTCTTTTGTACTAAGTCCCCGACATTAAAGTATCGAAGGTTGGACCTTCGATTATAATACCTTTTGATCCGCTGCTTTTGGGTGGCTAATCGGACGAGGGCGGCTTCACGCCTTTCATCCAATAGTTCCAGGCTCGTATTCATGGCCTCGTCATTTGATTCCTTTGTTGCATATCGGAACCTGATACTTGGCTCCCCGACTTCGACCAGTATTAGAGCTTCAGCGTCATAAACTAATGAGAAAGGGGTAGCCCCAGTACTGGATTTCGAGGTTATGCGGTATGCCCAAAGAACTTCGGGCTGAAATTCCTTCCATTTTCCCTTGGCGTCTGTCAACTTTTTCTTCAGGTTTTGGATTATGGTTTTGTCGGTCGATTCGGATTGTTCGTTCCCACTGGGGGTAAGGTGTGGATAAGATCCTTTTGATCTTATGATCCTCGAGAAACTTGGTCACTTTGCTGTCGATAAATTATTCTCGTTGTCGCATACGATTTCAGATGGCATCCCGAACCGACATATGATGTGGTCCCAAATGAAGTCGATGACTTCCTTCTCCCTGACTTTATCGTACGCTTGGGCTTCAACCTACTTAGAAAAATATTCAGTCATAAATAAGATAAATTGACCTTTACCTGGTGCCTGTTACACCCCACGTTTCGCACGTAATAGTACGCCATAAGTAAACTGATGGAAGCTCGGAAATGAGATGTTACATCCTGCATTTTCGCATGTTAAAGTTTCGTTGTAAGTTAATTGACATAAGTTCGGGAATGGAATTATTTTGAGATTATAAGTATTACGCTATTTCAAACAAGTGATAAGTAAATTTATGAACGTGAGAGAGTAAGCAGATCGAAGAAAATGAGTTTCGTCGAAGTTTGGAAATACAGTCCAAGCTATAATACCCCATATTTATGGGCTAGTGCCATACAAGGTACCACATGACCATGATTATAAGGTGTATAAAGTGTGTTAAAAGTGAGTAGTACTTTGAGTAACTTGAGATAATTCTTAATAATATGGGTAATTAATTAATTATTGGTTTAATGAGAGATTAACCATGTAATTCAAGATTTGTAAATAATTAATAGGTAGGGACAAAGCCCCCCACGTGGCAGCAAGTGGAGAAGGGTCTAATAGTGACTCTTGACTTTAGGAAATTAATTAGAAGGACACATGGACAACACTCCTATCCATTTATTGCAAACATGTATGGAGGGAATTTATATTAGTCTTGCACTTATCTTCAGTTGACATCAAAAGTTCATTTGGAGAGGATTTGATAATTCAAACAAGACTCCATATTGTAATAGCAACGGGGGAGTTCTTGGTTGTTACACCCCATGTTTACGTACGTTAAAGTACGTCATAAATAAATTGATGAAATGATATATTACATCACGTGTGTTCGTATGCTAAAGTTTCGTCGTAAGTTAATCGACATAAGTTCGGGAATGGGATTATTTTGAGATTATAAAAATTATGCTATTTCAAACAAGTGATAGATAAATTCGTGAAGTTAAGAGGGGAAACAAGTCAAGAAAATGAGTTTCGTCAACGTTTAACAATTTGGGGTAAAATACGGTTCGAGCTATAATACCCTGTATTTATGGACTAGTACCATACAAGATACCACATGATCATGATAGTAAAATGTATAAAGTGGGTAATATTTTAAGTAAGTTGAGATGATTCTTAATTATATGGGTAATTGATTCATTATTTATTAGTGAGATATTAACTAGTTAATTAAGAATTAGTGGATAATTAATTAAGATATTAGGATAAGGCCTAACAAGCCAAAACGTGGCAGCCCCTTTCTTTTATTTAGTGACTCTTACCTTATAATTGAAAGGTTCACAATTGAGTAAGATTAAGGCTTAGTTAATGCATAAAAACCTCTCTAATTCAAAGAGAGGCCTTATATACAAGTGATAGAAACCGTTCAGCAAGATTCAACCAAATTTTACACTTAAACTTATCCAAAATCTTGAAAGTCATAGTATCCCATATCCAATGTGTATAATATAGTAAGGCAATACATTATAATATAGTACTCTTTCTATTAGGAAATTTCGTGAGTATATCTTGAAGTAGACATAACATTTTCCTACTACAACACCAAAATAACCCACGATGGAGCACTTGATTTCATAGCGTCTTAAGCGATGTGGGATTTTGCGATTCTAACAGAGTACGGTTCAACCTTTCCCAAGAATATTATACGGATTTTTTTTCTACTCCAGGTATGTTAAGCCTATCATTCGTTTGATATCCAAAAACTGCTCAGCAACAGTCGGACAAGTGGGGAATGTTGGGGTGAACCAGAAAAGTTTGGGTAGAGCCGGATCTAAGCGTTGGCTAGGTAAGCGTCCTGTAGTAAGAGGAGTAGTTATGAACCCTGTAGACCATCCCCATGGGGGTGGTGAANGGCATGATCCAGTAATTACATATGTTTGATAATGAGACACAAAGAGAAGTTCAGACTCCCAAATTTATATACATTATCCTAGTCTCATAAGTTATAGTATTCTCCCTTATCGGGACTTCATGTTCAATTGAGTATTATCTTCTTCCAATCAAGAGAGCAGAGAATCTATATATACAGTATTACAGTATTTTCATTACCATCGAGCTATAATCGATGGGCGGGTCCCTATTGGGCAATCTCATATCAGATGGTAGGTTATATACCGAGCCTACTATGTTCGAGTGCCTATGAGCGAGCCCAGTTGGCCGAGATACAGAGCTTAGTATGGCCGAGCGCCAATGAGCGAGCCTACTACGGCAGAGCAGTTTTATATGTATATATATCGAGCCTTATAGGGCTGGACAACTATTTTACTTACTATATTGAGAGAGTTGAGTCAGTATCAGTATGTAAGCATATGTTCAGATTATCGTAGGTTCCCAGTTTCTTTCAGTTATTATATTATTAGTTCAATTTCAGCTTTCAGTATATTGCCTTACATACTCGGTACATTATTTCGTACTGACGTCCCTTTTTTGGGGCGCTGCATTTCATGCGTGCAGGTTCAGACAGACAGACAGACGGTTAAACCTCCTCATTAGATGTTGCCCGAGTTCAGCTTGATCGGTAAGCTCCATACCTTTCGAAGTTGCCGGGTCTAGAGATTTACGTACATCTTTGTATATATGTATATATGCAATGAATAGGTCGGGGCCATGTTCCGATCATAGTATATCCGTTAGTAGAGGCTTGTAGACATATCATGTCAGTTAACGCAGTATGTTGGGCTTGAAGGCCTTTTATGTACATTTTGTTGGTCTGTCAATTGTAGTAGTTATGACGGCCTTGTCGGCCCAACTTTATATTGAGATTTAGAAAGTATTTGCAATTGTCTTGCAATGTGGCTCATGGCCAAAGTATGACATTATATGCTCAAAATCCCTTAGTCGCAAGTTAGTACGCAAAGATAGGTAAGGCACCGGGTGCCGGTCTTCGCCCCCCAAGTTCGGGGCGTGACATTGGTTTATCATAGAAATTCATACGAAATTATATTGTGTAATTGCAACAGAATTTTGCGATTCTAAGAGAGCACTGTGCAATTTTTCTCAAGAATATCATACGGATTCTTCCCTATTTCGATCCGATGTTATGTGATTTATCGTAACTGACGTGTATTAGAAGAATTGTCAAGAGAATCGGTTCAGGTATGTTAAGGCTATCCCTTCTTTCTTTTGGCATGATCTATACGACACAAATGAAACGAGCAAATTCACAATTTCTATAAATGATTCTATTCATAGAAATACTAGAGATGTTTATGTTCTTGATTCCCCATGGGTAATATTATTCTATCATTTATTCATGGGTCTCAAAAAATACGTAAGTTGAAAAAGTTTATTTCATGATATTAATCAGAGGCATAATGGTCTTATGACACTTCGAAAGATTTTATTGACGTACTTCTCATGCATAATATTCATTTACATTGAAATCATGACCAGATGGCATTATATACGCATATATATATATATATATATATATATATATATATGTATGTATATGGAATATGGGAAAATGTTACGGCGTTATATACGCACCACTACCTGATCAGTTGGTATACGTTGATTATTTGCCCACAGTGGCCGAGATGATATGATGGGATGCCCTCAGAGGCTTGATGATGTTATGAACGCATATACCCATGCATGGTATGACATTTATACGCATATGCATGACATTATACTATTGAATGATTCACAGAGATATTCAGATACATATGTCGAGTCTTTTACTCCATGTCTCTCTCATGTCTATTGTCTACTATTTACTGACTTTCATTCCTTACATACTCGGTACATTATTTGTACTGAGGTCCCTTTTGCCTGGGGACGCTGCGTTTCATACCCGCAGGTCCGATAGACAGGTCGAGAGTCCTCCAAGTAGACTATCATCTCAGCGGAAGATGTTGGTGCACACCATTTGCTTTGGAGTTGCTTGTTTGGTCATTATGATTTAAACGTGTATTGTTTGGTATGGCGAGGCTGTGTCCCAACCTTTATAATAAGTATGTACTCTTAGAGTCTTGTAGACAGATGTCATGTATATGGATACTTGTATGGCATGGTCGGCCTATATGTTAAGTATATAATGGATCACATTGGCCTTATAGGCCCGTATTTCACAAATATGAATTTCTATATCAGGTTGGGTCGTTCTATGTCGAGTATTCCCTCATGTTTACTCTGATTATCTCATGACGCCCCTTGTGGCCCACTTATCTATGATGATGTAATAAGAAAGATATGTTATGTTGGTACTCGGTTGAGTAAGGTACCGGGTGCCCGCCGCGGCCCATCGGTTTGGGTTGTGACAAAAGTGGTATCAGAGCAGTTCTGTCCTAGGGAGTCTACAAGTCGTGTCTAGTAGAGTCTTGCTTATGGGTGTGTTGTGCACCACACTTATAAGCAGGAGACTACAGACATTTAAGACTGTCATTCTTTCTTCTTACTCTAGATCGTGTGGTCTGCTCACTTATAAGAATCCAAATTCCTAACTTCTATTTTATTCGTAATAAGACGACACCTACATCCAGAAAGACAATTGGTAAGGGATTGAATATGGTTATGGAAGAGTTGAGTCAGAGGAACTAAATTTTTCATGATGCTTATGATAAGTAAATGTAAGGTCTTCAGTAGATCATGTGTGTACTAAGACGTGTAAGCCTCTTGATAAGGAGTGTTAAGGCAAGAATATCTATCTACCTTTATGATGAAAGCTAATGAGAGATTCAGAAGATAGATACAAGTTTTAACAAGCAAAAGAAGCAAGATGAAGAAGGGTACGAGGTGCCTAGTTAATGAACATCATCAGTATTTACAATTCTGGCAGAGGAATATAAGCCTTTAGAGTTACCTAAAACAATAACAGAAGTATGTACAATTGACCGCACCCATCTCATTTATGCCTTATGTGGGCTAACAGAAGTAGTGAATGGATTCGATTGGGGTAAGAGTAACCCAAAATAGTGAATGGATTGTTTGCGTTAGTTGGCATTTTTGAAGGATATTGCAAACGTGCTAATAGATTGTGCAGCACTCTAAAATAATACAGCTACATATGAATACTACAAGGATAGGCGCTGAAATCCTGGAAGGGATAAATATTACCTTAGTGTGGCTCCCGTCCCTAGTAGAGAAAGAATATTAGGCAACCCAAAGAGCCAGTGGATGGAGCAAAGAGGAGCTAAAAGCAAAAGAATGTCTTGTTGAAGTTTTCAGAATAAGGTGATAGATAGAAATATTAGCAGGGACATAAGAAGAGAGATAATAAAGCATTATGAGTAAAATGTGATACATGGATGAAAATGGTAGATCAAAAAAATTACAGTACTAAAGAGTTTATAGTCAAGTAAAGGAAGGGACAAGGGGTGTAGGCCTTGACACAACAAAAGAGTATAGGCCATAAAGTCATATCCTCATTTTGAGAAATAAGTTCGTGATTACCAGAAGGAAAGGTGTCACGACCCCAAATCCTAACAGGTCGTGATGGCGCCTATCGTGGAACTAGGCTAGACAACCATCACATAACTACACGTTTGTTTTAATATAATTTCTCAAAAATCAATAATAACCAGCAATAGAGTATAAAAATTTTCTCTAATTCTTTAACCAAACATAATAATATAATCTACTATCTAAACAAATCCCCCAGGACTGGAGTCAACCGATCACGAGCATCTAAGAAAAACTAACACAGCTAATGTCATAAACCATGTCTCGGAATAAAATACTAATACTAATGAAGGAAGGGAAATGGAGAAGCTGCGGACGCTGGACAGCTACCTCGAAATCCCGAATGCTAACGATGAATAAACTCAAATGGATACTGCTCAGAACCAGTACCTGGATCTGCACACAGACGTAATGATGAGTACGCCAACTCAGTAGTAATAAAAATAAATCACAGTCTGAAGAATAAGAAACACACAGCAACAAATACACCAATCCACAAAACCGTAAAATATCAAGCCTCAATAAAGTATACATAATTTCGAATACCAGTTTCCGTAAAAATCCTTGAAACAAGTATAATTTCCAATATTTCTCAGTAAACTCCCAAAATATCAGTTTGAAAGATGAAAAAATCATAATCAAAAGCTCACCAAAATATCATTTTAAACCGCCCCTCGAGCAAAATCATCACTCGTAATCAGTCACTCAGCATCTCACCATCACTCAATAACAGTCACTCAGCACCTCACAGTCACTCAGCATCAGCCCCTCGGGCAACCACATTGTCACTCATGCCTCCCAATCACTCATCACTCGGCACTCGGCACTCGCACTCAGTAGGTACCTGCGCTCACTGGGGTTGTGTACAGACTCCGGAGGGGCTTCCACAACCCAAGCTCTATAAACAAGCCAAATCATGGCATCAATCATCTCTCAAGCTCTCGTCCTCTCTCATATCATAAATATCCTCACAACATTGGCCCTCGGCCTCACTCAGTCACACTCTCAACATGCCACTCGGGCCATAAATAAAACGGGGTTCTCGACCCAAAATAGTATTTCATTTCAAGAAATAGTAATATCATCAAATAGGAGTGCCAACAATTTCACAAGAAAGACTGAGTGTAAAATCATAGTTTCAAAGTAGTGAGAATATCAGTAAAATAGCCCCCAAGGGGTTAAACAGATCGGCACTAGGCCCCAAACATGGCTTACAGCCCAAGTATATCAAAACACAGTAATACTATAAATCATATGCTTTAAAAGCGGTTTCCCAACTCAATAGTTTCCTGAAAAGGTACGGTTTTTCAAATTTCCAATTTGTGCACGCCCCACACTCGTCACCCAGTGTGTGCGTCTCTCCAAATCCGTGAAAGGATGTAAAGTCTGGGGTTTCATACCCTCTGGACATGATTTAAAGACATTATTTGCCTCAAAGTAGCCCGAAAAGCTACTCTGCAATGCGTTTGGCCCTCGAATCAACTTCTGAGTGCTCCAAATCTATGAAATTCAGATTCATAACATCAAAATATGCTAAAGGATTGAAACTCAATCGAAAAATCTCAAGTTTATGCACAAAACCCAAAATTAGTCAAAACCAGATCCTCAGTCCCACATCTCGGAACTCGACAAAATTTATACCAAAATGTTCCTTATCATCTTACGAGTTCGTACATATAAAGAACTCTGAAATCAGAGTCCGTTTGACCCCTCAAATCGCCCCTAAAAGGTCTTTTAAACTCAAGCCCTAATTTCACTTTTTTCTAGTGATTTTCCCCAATTAAACACTTCAAAAACATGTAATCTTCTCGGATTATTTGATGATAATTTAATATTATGAAGTAGAAATGATCACAAGTGACTTACCTCAAGATTTTTCATGATTTCTTGCTCAAAAATTGCCCCAAGCCGTGTTCTTTCACCCAAAAAATGCTAAAATAGGCTAAAAACATAAGCATTAAAAAGACCCAAATTCTGGTCGCTAAAAGAAAAATCATGTCGCTAAAAGTGTCATATCTGGTCGTTAAAGGTGCGCACCAGATCCTGTTGCACCAGCAATCTTTATTTTCACTAAAAGGGTTGTAACTCCACCATACAAACTCGGAATTCGATGATTCTTGTTCCTATGAGTCACAAATAATAATACAAACATAGTCCTTCAATCGAAACTCAATTCGAAGCTCATTTGCTCAGTGCGATACTCATTTCGCTTGTTAAACAATTAACTCACATTTCGCGTCAAAAACCCAATCGCGACTTGATGAAATTAGACCAAACTTTCCAGATCACTCCTATAATTCATTATCAAAACCCCGGAACTATCGAAATCAAATTTTGATCTCTACAACTAAAAATGGACCTTTAGATCATTACATACTTATGCTCAAAATGCCAAAATCTTTCCAAAAATCTTCCAAAACGTATCTGACCCTCATGGGACCCCAACCAAGTATACTAACAAGTCCCATAATATGACACAAATTTAGTCGATCTTTGGAATCACCAAAAACTATTTTTGCCTCGGATTCAAGCCTATGAACTTTGAAACTTCTAAATTCCACCAAAGATGCTGAACCAACCAAAACACATCTGAATGACCTGAAAATTTGCACGCACGTCCAAAATGACATTACGAACCTGCTCCAACTTCCGAAATTCCATTGCGACCTCAATAGCCTATTTTCCACTGCCGACCGAAAATCGCCAAAAACTAACTTTTGCCAATTCAAGCCTAATTCTACACCGGACATCAAAACCACATTCCGAACACACTTCTAAGCCCAAATCACCTAACGAAGCTATCTGAGCCATAAAATCTACATTCCGAGGTCATTTACCAATAAGTCAATTCCTAGTTGACTTTTCCCACTATAAGGCTACTCTAAAGAGAGTAAGTGTCTCAATTCTCATTACAACCACTACGAGCCCGAACCACCTGACTCCAACACATCATAAACAAATAAACAAGGAGTAACCAAACAGAAACAGGAATAACGGTGCAAATTCTACGGAACGACCGACCGGTTCGTTACATTCTCCCCCACTTAAACACACGTTCGTCCTCGAACGTGCCTAGAGTTGTTCCAAACACCACCAAGATTGCCGTGTAACCTACCATGCACATATTCGGAGATGATTCCATGTCACCCTGACCCATATAGGTCCGATAGCACCACACATATGAAATTTCGAAATAATCTTGACCCATAAACCTTAGAACTACATTTTCACTTCTGAATCAATTTACAAGATCAAAATCCCACAACTATAAACTGAATAAGTCTGGGCATACTGTAACAAGTCATATCCGTAAACCAAGATGAAATACCATGATACACTACATGAATCAAGCACTCGTGGCGATAACTCCTAATCACAATAGTTGCTTATAACAACCCAATACCGGTAAATAACCTCTCATCAAGCAAAGCCTCATTCTAACACTTTCATATGCTGCCGATGATGAAAGGAACACGCAGAATCTAGTAACCATTCGTCTGATCAGCATCAATACCACTATACCATCCAGAGCCATAACTTGTGCAACTCGTGCACTCAATAACAACATCCCAAAAGCTCAATTTAAATAAAGAAGACTCACACGAGAAGACTATCCTGCCATTAACTATTACCATCACGGCATCATGCTAGAAGCCTGGCCCACACCGTAAAATCAAAACACACGAATCTGACACCAAGGGTCATACCTCTACCTAACTCTGCTGCAAAGCGTGATCCCATCCAACCGCTAGACCACATGAAATACTCCAAGCCACCTTGCTCAAAATCAATAACCATGTGAAATTCGACATCAATTACTCAAAGTGCATTGCCATAACCCTGAGGGAAATCGGAAGATATCATGCCACCCGAACCAGAAAGAACATAACCAACACGTCTCAATCCTGCAACACCCAATTACTTACCTTACTCAAATCTCGCTATAAAGCCCAAATACAACCGCACCCTATGAACATACAACCAATGATCATAACTCCTCGAATCACTGAAAAGTAACTCATAGATCACTCCAAAACACGAATAAGCTCAATGATAATCGAATGGTACATCCCTCAACAATAGCAATTTGGGGTAAACAATTCCGACTCAGTGTAGAACACATACTCATACTAGCCTACCAATAATTTTAAATCAACTCTGGTCACCCACAACAGGTAGATAACTCTCCAAAGGTTCATAATGACTGAATCATGACATATACTAACACCTGACTAGCTTTGCCCGCATCCTCATAGTCCACAACCACAAAATAATTTGTTTATGAAAACTCCCAGTCTCGAAATCTATGAGGCGCACCAATTACCATATCTGATCCCAATTCCACCACTCGAATATATAACATGTCTCTAATACTCAATAATTCCACGGAGGATACTCCTATAATTCTTCTGCGCCACCAAGCAAACTTGAATATCAGCAGTCGATCCAGCAAAAGAGCGTCGCAATACCAATGAAGCACTCTTAACTCAAACACATTGCCCCTTCTGAACGTATACCTTCATCAAGCCACCCAATGGTGGTATCACCTACCTAGTCTTCTGAAACTGCCAATGCTGACCTTCTTTCCAAAACTGAACCGTGACCTCACATATGCCAATCTCCACTATACACAAAATACGGCATACACCATGCCATCCTGTGATAAATATGAGAACTTCATGCTCCCTTACAGGCCAAGAACTTCCCATTTGACCCCATCTAGAAGCAAAATCACTATACATCACATGGCCCTCACGCCTGTAGAAAATATACACCTCTACCCGTGGTAGAAACCATCCAGAACTTTCCGAATCCCATTAGTACAACACCAAACCGGCAGGACTGAATCCTTCTAACTTAACCACGCTACGCATGCCACCAAATCCCAAGAGAATTTCTAAGAAACACCTGTAATAACTCATTACCTCATTAACACCCAAAGAACTCTCCATATCCCTTATCATGATGATCTGACCTACTACCAAGTTGTCCTATTTATCCAAGTTCCTTCTTACTTACCTTCGAATTGATACTTTTCCTTGCCATGATACCAAAATTCTCAATCCAGATTCACCACACGAAACCCGGGCATAAAATAGACCGTCTTAGGCTCATAAGTTGCTGAATACTCTCTCAAATATTCCCCAAAAGCACCACATTAGAAATACCTACCTTGAAGAGACTTCCTGCGAATTTAAAGTCATCATTTCCTGATATTGATGGATAGAATCCATGATAATGTAACTACACCACAGGCCTTGACACCTTCCACGTAAATCTCAGTTCTAGCCCAATTCACACCTTGAAGATCCTCAAGCGCTACATATAATCTTGAATCTGTCAGAACCATTCTCGAACGTCATTCACTCTACGCAATTTCAATTATACTAACCTACAGAAAGTACGACCTAACCCCGTTTGCAGACCACATACTAGGAAAGTAATCCACACCTTTGAAGCAACAAGCACACTCATACACTGCACACACTACACTTTTTACAATTTCATCTCAATCATTCAATAAGGTCCATTATCCGTAAAGTACATTATAACCTGTATCGAAGAATTTCCATCACTCGAGTCATTCCCAGACTCCACCTCTGTAGGTCATAACTGATTTACCAACATACCTCGACCCGAAACCAATACAACACATAATCGTATAATCAACTTATCATTAGCGGACTCCCCCACTTGGATCAAAGCCAAAGATCAAGACAAACAATAACTCACGGTACCCATACACTATCACTGCCACCATACTGTGGTGAGATTCAACTAAATCCTCCATAAGCTCATCTGACCCAAACCATCTAACACTCAAATCAAATGCAAATCTCGCATCTACCATTGTAATGGTCATTCCAACTCCCACAAGCGATCTAAACTCAAATTACAACATACATCATTTACTGATAGAGAGAACTTTCTACAGATAAACATAAGGGTCACACACCCCAAGACAACCCGCATGAGATACCCCTACCTTCTTAACCTCAAAATGATATCTCCCTATACACTTCCAAAAATCATAGCTATCACGCAATTACTATACATTCCTACATTAGAACACAACCACTTCTTGCCCCCAAGACATCCTATTAAGTGGTATAAGAACCTGAAGCTGATGGCAATAGCACTGGAGTTGTGGTCAAAGAATTATTGAGCATCTGGAAGCTCTACTCACACTCGTCTGACCACATAGATACCTTCACTGGACACCACGTGTCCCAAGAATACTACTGAACTGAGCCAAAACTTTACACTTGGAGAACTTCGCACAAAGCTTCTCTTCCCTATATCCTTGTAATACCATCATCAAATGTTGAGTATGATATCCCTGGCTACAAGAGTACGGTAGGATGTCATCAATAAATACAATAACAAAGGAGTTATAACACGGTTGAATACGTCGGCAATCAAATACATGACCGTTGTTGGGGCATTGGTCAGCCCAAAGGATATTACCAGGAACTCATAACACAGTAGAAGGATCCGCTTCGCTCCACATCTAAACAACATAAGAGGTCCTTCACTACACTCACAGCTCGAGGCCATATTCTAACTTAAGACTGAAGTCAATTATTCAATGATTCTTGCTACCTCTCCCGCTAATCCGTTCTTGCCACAATCAAACAACCTGAACACATCTAACTATTAATCACACTCACCACATAGTCCTCTAGTCACAAAGTTCCATCAATAAGGACACCAACTGACATATAAGTCCCTCAAAACATGTGCTCACACAAACGAAATCTCAACACTCAAGCCACAGACAAAATCCGGCCTCAAGTCCTTCCGACTGGCCCATTATCAACATGCTAAAAATAGAATCTCACCAATGAAAGTCATAAGCCGACGACGCACAACTGATACCAAACGCTCATCTGCACATTCGAATACATGAAAGGAATTCAAAGAGTTACGCTTTTGGATGAATAAAATGGATTCGCACGACAAGAATTCATGAATGAGGAATGTTTCCTAAGGGTTATGCAGCCTCTCGAAGATAAGTACAGACGTCTCCGTACCAATTCGCAAGAATCTACTAAACCTGCTCATGACCGTTGAGTCCTATGTAACCTAGAGCTCTGATACCAACTTGTCACGACCCCAAATCCTAACAGGTCGTGATGGTGCCTATCGTGGAACTAGGCTAGCCAACCATCACATAACTACATATTTGTTTTAAAATAATTTCTCAAAAATCAATAATAACCAGCAACAGAGTATAAAATTTTTCTCTAAGTCTTTAAGCAAACATAATAATATAATCTACTATCTAAACAAATCCCCCAGTACTGGAGTCAACCGATCACGAGCATCTAAGAAAAACTAACACTGCTAATGTCATAAACCATGTCTCCGAATAAAATACTAATACTAATGAAGGAAGGGAAATGGAGAAGCTGCGGACACTGGACAGCTACCTCGAAATCCCGAATGCTAACGATGAATGAACTCAAATGGATACTGCTCAGAACCAGTACCTGGATCTGCACACAGAGGTGCAGGGAGTAATGATGAGTATGCCAACTCAGCAGTAATGAAAATAAATCACAGTCTGAAGAATAAGAAACACACAGCAACAAATACACCAATCCACAAAACCGTAAAATATCAAGTCTCAATAAAGTATACATAAGTTCGAAAATCAGTTTCCGTAATAATCCTTGAAACAAGTATAATTCCAATATTTGTCAGTAAACTCCCAAAATATCAGTTTGAAAGATGAAACAAATCATAATCAAAAGCTCAGCAAAATATCATTTTAAACCGCCCCTCGAGCAAAATCATCACTGGTAATCAGTCACTCAGCACCTCAACATCACTCAATAACAATCACTCATCATCTCACAATCACTCAGAATTGGCCCCTCGGGCAACCTCACTGTCACGCATGCCTCCCAATCACTCATCACTTGGCTCGGAACTCACACTCAGTAGGTACCTGTGCTCACTGGGGGTGTGTACAGACTCCGGAGGGGCTCCTACAGCCCAAGCGCTATAAACAAGCCACATCATGGCATCAATCATCTCTCAGGCTACGACCTCTCTCATATCATAAATATCCTCACAACATTGGCCCTCGGCCACACTCAGTCAGACGCTCTCAACATGCCACTCGGACCATAAATAAAACGCGGTTCTCGACCCAAAATAGTATTTCATTTCAAGAAATTGTATATCATCAAATAGGATTGTCAGCAATTTCATAAGAAAGACTGAGTGTAAAATCATAGTTTCAAAGTAGAGAGAATATCAGTAAAATATCCCCAAGGGGTTAAACAGATCGACACTAGGCCCAAAATATGGCTTACAGCCCAAGTATATCATTACAAAGTAATACTATAAATCATATGATTTAAAAGCGGTTTCGCAACTCAATAGTTTCCTGAAAAGGTACATTTTTTTCAAATTTCCAATTCGTGCACGCCCACACTCGTCACCCAGTGTGTTCGTCACTCCAAATCCGTGAAAGGATGTAAAGTCCGGGGTTTCATACCTTCAGGACAGGATTTAATGACATTACTTACCTCAAACTAGCTCGAAAAGCTACTCTGCAATGTGTTTGGCCCTCGAATCAACTTCCGAGTGCTCCAAATCTATCAAATTCAGATTCATAACATCAAAATATGCTATAGGATTGAAATCCAATCGAAAAAACTCAACTTTATGCACAAAACCCGAAATTAGTCAAAACCCGACCCTCGGACCCACGTCTCGGAACTTAACAAACTTTATACCAAAATGTTCCTCATCATCTCACGAGTCCGTACATATAAAAAACTCTGAAATCGGAGTCTATTCGACCCCTCAAATCGCCCCTAAAAGGTCTCTTAAACTCAAGCCCTAGTTTCACTTTTTTTCTAGTGATTTTCCCCAATTAAACACTTCAAAAACATGTAATCTTGTCGGATTATTCGATGATAATTTAATATTATGGAGTAGAAATGATCAAAAGTGACTTACCTCAAGATTTCCCATGATTTCTTGCTCAAATATCGCCCCAAGCCGTGTTCTTTCACCCAAAAAATGCTAAAATGGGCTAAAAAATATAACAGCATTATAAGGACCCAAATTCTGGTCGCCAAAAGAAAAATCTTGTCGCTAAAAGTGCCATATCTGGTCGCTAAAGGTGCGCACCAGATCCATGTTGCACCAGCAATGTTTATTTTCACTAAAAGGGTTGTAACTCCACCATACGAACTCGGAATTCGATGATTCTTGTTCCTATGAGTCACAAATAATAATACAAACATAGTCCTTCAATCGAAACTCAATTCAGAGCTCATTTGCTCAGTACGATACTCATTTCGCTCGTTAGACAATTAACTCACATTTCGCATCAAAAACCCAATCGCGACTTGATGAAATTAGACCAAACTTTTCAGATCACTCCTATAATTCATTATAAAAATCCTGGAACTCTCGAAATCAGATTTTGATCTCTACAACTAAAAATGGACCTTTGGATCATTACATGCTTATGCTCAAAACGCCAAAATCTTCCAAAACTTATCCGAGCCTCATGGGACCCCAACCAAGTATACTAACAAGTCCCATAATATGACACAAACTTAGTCGAGCTTTCGAATCACCAAAAATAACGCAAAAATACTAAATTCACCTCGGATTCAAGCCTATAAACTTTGAAACTTCTAAATACCACCAAAGATGCCGAAACCAACCAAAACACATCCGAATGACCTGAAAATTTGCACACACATCCAAAATGACACTACTAACCTGCTCCAACTTCCGGAATTCCATTACGACCTCGATAGCCTATTTTCCACTGCCGGCCGAAAATCGCCAAAAATTAACTTTCGCCAATTCAAGCCTAATTCTACACCGGACATCAAAACCACATTCCGAACACACTCCTAAGCTCCAAATAATCTAACGAAGCTATCTGAGTCATAAAATCTACATTTTGAGGTCGTTTACCAATAAGTCAACTCCCAGTTGACTTTTTCCACTGTAAGGCTACTCTAAGAGACTAAGTGTCTCAATTCTCATTACAACCACTACGAGCCTGAACCACCCGAATCCAACATATCATAAACAACTAAACAAGGCGTAAACAGACAGAAACAAGAATAACGGTGCAAATTCTACGGAACGACCGACCGGGTCGTTACAAAAAGTTAGACCCCAGAGTAATAGAAATCAGTATGGATTGGTGAACAAGATAAACTAAACATAAATTAGGGACTAAGTGATTTGTAATAGTCAGCATCATGAGAAATTTATAGATTGCGTTCCGGAGATAATAGAATGGACGACAGAAGAATAACCCTTAAAGGCCATTCAGGAAGACGCTTCCCATAAAGCTAGAAATGTGAGCGAAGTAAGCTTAAGGGACTGTGTGTGCCAGTTACACTAGGTGTCTTCCTTGTGAATAAGGAATTTTGTTATCCTTGGTACATAAGGATTTTCTCAAGGCGAGTAAGGGTCATCGATGATGTGAAAAGATGCCAAAGTTGAAGAGGTAAAAGATATATCCGTAGATCGTCGTAGCTCTAAATCTTAGTTCTCCCCTAAAGGGGGGAATATGGAGTGATGTGGTATTAAGTCAGAATTAAGTGGTTCCAGTAACTATGGAATGGTAAAGGAAGAATGCGATAAAAAAATAAGAAAGAAATGAGATTGCACTTATCCAAATAATTATAGGCGAGGAAGGGCATCAAAAAGTCTGTCGAATATATAATGTAATAAGCTCGTAGCTTTACAAGAGTCAGAGGGTCTTCCCTAAGTACAACAACGAAAGAGTAGCTGAGGAAATAAGGAAAAAAGCTTCAACCTAAACATAGTAACTTGAAGAGAAATGGTCATGTAAAAACAGTCTCACGGCAACATTGTATGCACTCAATTAGAAAGTGGCACCTACTGTGGCTAATGAACAGGAAGTAAAATCAAAAGTTATATTCGAGATCATATGAATTGAACGAAAACTCCGGCATGCGTGGGAACTAAGATAAGCTAAGTATGCATGCAACAGTGGGGAAGAAAGACCAGGAAAAGTAATAGCTTACGTTTAAAGAAAGCGGAGAGGGGACGAAAGGAATTATTCGATCAATGATCCAGAGTTAGTTACGTTATGAACACACTTGAGATTTTGGAGTATTATGCTGCATATATGTTGACAATCATATAGTCGTAGAGGACTCCTGTATAAGTAAAAAGAAAGAATTAAGTCCAGTCCATAGAGAAAGGATAGAATCATTAGAAGATTGTATCATGGATAATCTATAGTACCCATGAAAGGCTAAAGCAATAACTAATACCATGAGCCGCAGATCAGAAGATAGCTTAAGCCTACATAAAGGTTGATCAGAATGAAGGGGAAACTAAAGAGTAAAGAAGAGTTAGAGACGATGTGATGTCTCGCTTGATGTTCCAAAATAACACAAGGAAATATTTGATGCAAGCAAGTTGAAGGAAGGTTGCGAGTAGTATAAATAGATATGTGTCGGTCGCAAGCTAAAGTATGGTAAAACGACAAGGTTTTAGGAAGACAAGAGTAAGGATAAGAAAGGGCGAGTGAGAAGGTGACAAGAAATGGATAAGTCCTCATGATTAAGGCCACGAAAACAAGAGAGTTGATGGTTTCTCTAAGTTATAGGAAGCTTAGTATAGCCTGAATGAACTCAAAAGAGTCAAAGACTAGTAGCATTTAGAATAGATGGAATGACGCCATGGTAGTATAATGAGGGTGTAATTATGATAGATAAAGGATGATGTTTGGGCCTTCGGTTGAGTAACGACTTAAAGAGGATTTCATGAATTGTACGAGATTAAAATACCCATGTAGGGTGAGTCATATTGGGATGCTATAAAATACGGTTATGGAAGTATAGTATTGCCCGTAGGTGGATCAATCTAAATACTCCAAATGTTCCACGATGCAACGTGAGCCCTAGTGATTACGTAAGAGGTTTCAAGTTATCAGTGGTATATTGTAGATCAATATGGAGGTGAATCAGCAATGTTTGGACAAAAGTCACAAAGTATGAGATGAGATTAGGCCGTCATTCTTAAGATGAACAATATTGAGGAAGCATTAAAGAACATAAATTTATACATATAGGATGAGCAATGAAAGTAATCTAGAGTTTGGTAGCGCAATAAATCAAAGTAAGAGTTATGGTAGTAAAGTCATACGGATGGATAAATGGATCTATGAAATATTTGTAAGTTCAACAAAGTATCGAGCAAAGAACTTCAGTATACCTATAGATGCCTAGAGAGACGTCTTATCAAGCTTTGTATATGCTTACAAAGTGAGGCCTAGAGATTGGCTAAAAACTAGAGGAAAAAGGAGAGAAGAGTCGTATAGGCGCACTTAAAGGAAAAAGTTATACAGGCTGCATGATAGAAGGTAGCAAGAGTTACGAGATTGGAAGAATTCCGACCACAAGTCGTGGCATGAGAAAGAGGCCAAAAGGGGGTAATGCCCTGACCTTTGGATTTATTCACAAAACAGTTGCCTAAATGGAAAGGAAAGTACTAAAGTATTCGAAGACATAAGTTATGAAAATGATAAGTGCATCAGCCAACATTCGAGGACGAATGTTCCAAAGGGGGGAATTATGTTACACTCCATGTTTCACACGTAGAAGTACGCCATAAGTAAATTGATGTAAGCTCGGAAATGAGATGTTGCATCCTGCATTTTTGCATGTTAAAGTTTCATCGTAAGTTAATCAACGTAAGTTCGAGAATGAGATTATTTTGAGATTATAAGTATTACGCTATTTCAAACAAGTGATAAGTAAATTCGTGAATGTGAGAGGGTAAGCAGATCGAAGAAAATGAGTTTCGTCGAAGTTTGGCAATACGGTCCAAGCTATAATACCCCGTATTTATGCGCTAGTGCCATACAAGGTACCATATGACCATGATTATAAGGTGTATAAAGTGTGTTAAAAGTGAGTAGTATTTTGAGTAACTTGAGATAATTCTTAATTATGTGGGTACTTGGTTAATTATTGGTTTTATGGGAGATTAACCATGNGCAATTAATTAGAAGGACGCATGGACAACACTCCTATCCATTTCTTGCAAACACATAGAGGGGAATTTATATTAGCCTTACACTTATCTTCAGTTGACATCAAAAGTTCATTTGGAGAGGATTTGATAATTCAAACAAGACTCCATATAGTAATAGCAATGGGGGAGTTCTTGGTTTAGTAGATAAATTCACAAGAAATTATATTGTGCAATCGCAACGGAATTTTGCGATTCTAAGAGAGCAAGGGGCAATTTTTCTCAAGAATATCATACAGATTCTTCCCTTCTTCGATTTGTCGTTATGTGATTTGACACAATTGACGTGTGTTAGAGGGATTTTCAAGAGAATCGGCTCAGGTATATTAAGGCTATCCCTTCTTTCTTTTGGCATGATCTATACGACACAAACGAAACGAACAAATTCACAATTTCTATAACTGACTCTATTCATAGAACTACTAGAGCTTATGTTCTTTATTCCCCATGTGTAATATTATTCTATCATCTATTCACGGGTCTCAGAAAATACGTAAGTTGAAAAAGTTTATTTTATTATATTAATCAGAGGCATAATGGTCTTATGACACTCCGAAAGATTTTATGATGTACTTCTCATGCATTGCATTCATTTACATTGACCCATGACCATATGACGTTATATATATATATATATGGGATATTGGAAAAGGTTACGACGTTATTATGCACCACCACCTGATCAGCTGGTATACGTTGATGATTTGCCCACAGTGGCCGAGATGATATGATGAGATGCTCTCAGAGGCTTGATGATGTTATGAACACATATACCCATGCATAGTATGGTATTTATATGTATATGCATGACATTATAATATTACACAATTTGCAGAGATATTCAGATACACATGTCGAGTCTTTTACTCCATGTCGAGTTTTTTACTCCATGTCTCTCTCATGTCTATTGTCTATTATTTACTGATTTTCATTCCTTACATACTCGGTACATTATTTGTACTGACGTTCCTTTTTCCTGGGGACGCTGCGTTTCATGCCCGCATGTTCGATAGACAGGTCGAGAGTCCTCCAGTTAGACTATCAGCTCAGCGGAAGATGTTGGTGCGCTCCATTTACTTTGGAGTTTCTTGTTTGGTCAGTATGATTTAGACGTGTATTGTTTGGTATTGCAGGGCTCTGTCCCGACCTTTATGATAAGTATGTACTCATAGAGGCTTGTAGACAGATGTCATGTATACGGATATTTGTATGGCCTTGTCAGCCTATATGTTAAGTATATAATGGATCACATTGGCCTTATAGGCATGTATATCACAAATATGAATTTCTATATCAGGTTGGGTCGTTCTATGTCGGGTATTCCCTCATGTTTACTCTGATTATCTTATGACACCCCTTGTGGCCCACTTACCTATGATTATGTAATAAGAAAGATATGTTACATGGTACTCGGTTGAGTAAGGTACCCGGTGCCCGTCGCGGCCCACCAGTTTGGTCGTAACAGTTCCCATGGAAGAGGGCCACCAATGTCCATTCCCCACTTTATGAATGGCCATGGCGACAATACTGAATGCAGCAGTTCTCCGGGTTGATAAATCATCGTAGCATGTCTTTAGCATTTATCACATTTTTGTATGAAATCCTTCGCATTTTTTTCCATATCGATCCAGTAATAGCCGGCTCTGATTACCTTTCAAATCAATGATTCATTGCCTAAGTGGTTCCGGCACGTGCTTTTTTGGACTTCCCTCGGAACGTACTTTGTATCTCCCGGTCCCAGACATATATCAAGTGGGCCATTGAACATTCTTCTGAACAAGGTTCCGTCCTCGGACAAGCTGAATCGAGTTGCCTTTGTGCGCAGGGCCCTCGACTCTTTAGGATCTACGGGTACTTTGTCGGTCCTCAAATATTCGATGTATTTATTCCTCCAACCCCAAGTTAGTCTTGTAGAGTTTATTTTGGCCTTCCTCTACTACCAATCTCATGAGCTATACCACTGCCCCCAATTTGAGCTCATCGTCCTCGACTAAAGAGCCTAAGTTTGCAAGTGCATCGGACTCACTATTCTGATCTCGAGGTATGGGTTGCAAGATCCACTCTTTGAATCGATGTAGTGTTACCTGTAGCTTATCTAGGCACCTTTGCATCCGTTCTTCTCTGACTTCGAACGTTTCGTTAACTTGATTTACCACAAGGAGGGAGTCACACTTATCTTCGATCACCTTCGCCCCTAAGCTCTTCGTCGGTTTGAGACCTGCAATCATGGACTCATATTCGGCCTCGTTGTTAGTCAATTTCACAGTTCTAATGGATTGCCTGACTATATTGCCTGTGGGTGACTTCAACATGAAGCCAAGTCCGTACCCCTTTACGTTCGATGCACCATCCGTAAAGAGGATCCAAATTCCTGAAGACATCACTGAGTTTACCAATAACCCTTTTTCGACCCCGGGTATTAGGGTCGGCGTGAAGTCGGCCACAAAATCTGCCAAAATTTGAGACTTAATGGCCGTCAGGGGTCGATATTCAATGTCGTACACGCTGATTTCTATGGCCTATTTGTCCAATCTCCCCAAGAGTTCGGGCTTATTATATTTCTCAACGAGTATTAGTCACAACACATATAGGGTGGCACTGAAAGTACGGTTATACGATTTTAGTTTCCTAGAGGCTCTTAGCAAAGCGAGCGCTAGTTTTTCCAAGAGAGGATATCTAGTTTCGACCTCACCTAAGCTCTTACTAAAATAATAAATCAAAAATTATGTACCTTATTCTTCCCGAACTAGGACTCCACTTACCACTATCTCCGATACTGCCAAATACATGTATAATTGTTCGTCCGCCTTCGGCGTGTGAAGCAGTGGCATGATCGATAGGTATCACTTGAGTTCTTCCAAGGCCTGTTGGCATTCTGGTGTCCATGTGAAGTTGTTTTTCTTTTTCAAGAAAGAGAAAAATCGATGACTCTTGTCGGAAGACCTCGAGATGAACCGCCCTAGGGCAACTATGCACCCGATTAGCCTTTGTACGACCTTCACGTTGTCCACTACCGTGATATTCTCGATGGTTTTGATCTTGTCAGTGTTGATCTCGATTCCCCGGTTGGACACCATGAACCCAAGAAATTTACCCGATCCGACTCCAAACGCGCATTTTTCCGGATTCAGCTTCATGTTGTACTTTTTCAGTATACTGAAGGTTTCCCGCAAATGCTTTAAATGGTCCTCAGTTCACAGGGACTTAACTAACATATCATCAATGTAAACTTCCATGGATTTCCCTTTTTGTTCTTCGAACATTCAATTTACTACGCGTTGGTAAGTGGCACAAGCATAACGTCATAACAATATGTGCCGTACTTAGTGATAAAAAAGGTTTTTTTCTTGATCATCCGGGTTCATTCATATTTGGTTGTACCTGGAATAGGCATCGAGAAAACTGAGGATCTCGTGGCCGGCAGTAGCATCGATCATGTGATTGATGTTAGGCAAAGAGAAAGAGTCTTTGGGGGCATGCCTTGTTTAAATCCTTGTGATACACACACATTCTCAGTTTATTCCCTTTTTTAGGGACTATTACTATGTTTTCTAGACATTCCGAGTATTTGACCTCCCAGATGGACCTTATTTTAAGAAGTTTAGTTACCTCGTCCTTGATGAAAGCATGCTTGATTTCGAATTGTGGTCTCCTTTTCTGCTTGACCGAATGGAGTTTCGGGTCTAGGCTCAGTTTGTGAGTGGTGATCTCCGGTGGGATCCCTGTCATATCGAGGTGGGACCAAGCAAAACAATCCATGTTAGTAATAACAAATTGAATGAGTTTTTTCCTAAGCTCGGGAGTTAATCCTGTGCCCAGGTATACCTTTCAATCGGGAAGATGTTCGATTAGTATGACTTGTTCCAGATCTTCGACCATTGATTTGGTAGTGTCGGAGTCACTAGGGACTATGAAGGATCGAGGAACCCCATAATCATTGTCTTCGCCAGTCCCTGTTTTTCCTGTTGGGTCGAGGCCGACATCAGTGATTGCTATTTGGCTTCCTGCTTTGTTTTCGAATCTGGTTCCATTGTTGATGAGAGTATCAATACAGGAATTACTTCATCGACGACAAACATTTCCTTTGCGGCAGCTGCTCCCCGTAGATCTTTTTAATTCCCTCTAGTGTCGGGAATTTTAACACCCGGTAAAGTGTCGAGGGCATGGTTCTCATGTTGTGGATCCATGGTCTCTCGAACAGAGCGTTATATGTCATGTCCCCCCTCGATCACATAAAACTTGGTCTCCTAGATAGTTCCAGTTGCATTTATCGGCAATGTTATTTCTCCCTTAGTGGTTTCACAAGCCATGTTGAACCCGTTTAGCACTCGGGCTGCAGGTACGATTTGGTCCTGTAAGCCGAGTTGTTCGACGACCCTCGATCGAATTTGATGTTGACCGAGCTACCTGGATCAATTAACACAAGTTTAACTCGAGTTTTATTCATGAGTACAGATATTACCAGTGCATCATTATGGGGCTTCGTGATTCCTTCTGCCCTCGTTGTTGAAAACTAAAGTTCCTTCTGGCATGAAGTCTCGAGTCCGTTTTTCCCTCGTGATTGATACTTTGGTGCGCTTAAACATTGGGCCTTGAGGAACATTGACCCCTCCGATGATCATATAAATGACGTGTTGAGGTTCTTCTTGCTCGTTTTGTTTATTGGAATCCCTATTTCTGAAATGATTCTTGGCTCGGTTGCTAAGAAACTCCTGAAGATGCCCGTTGTTGAATAGCTGGGCTACTTCTTCTCTCAATTGCCGACAATCTTCTGTTCCGTGGCTATGGGTGCCATAGTATTCGCATATTTGGTTAGGATCTCTCTGGGATGAATCGGTTTGTAGAGGTCGAGGCCATATGATATATTTGATGCGTCCGAAAGCTGATACGATGGCGGTTGCGTCAGTATTAAAGTTGTACTCTGATAACCGAGGTGCTTCTTTGGGTCCGATGGGCTTGTCGGAGCCATTCTTGCTCATGAGCACTCGAGAACTCTGACCTCGATCACTTCTCCTTTCATTTTGTATAGGATTCCGCCCAGGTCTGCCGCTCCTGCGATTTCCACTATATGGCCGATATCGATCTCTGTTCGACCTCGGTTCTCGGTTGATATCCCTCTTAATTCTGTCGACGGATCTGATAGGATAAACGGACCTGGAAAGAGCCCCGAGTTGGTCATCTTCGACCCTGATCTTTGACTGATACTGATTATGTACATCGGCCCGGGTATTCTATCAAGTTCTACTTCAACTGCTACGAAGCCACCGAGCTTCGAACATTGAGTCCTTGGGTGAAAGCTTGGACTGCCCAATCGTCGGCGACTGCTGGCAGGTCCATCCGTTCCATTTGGAATCAAGACACGAACTCTCTGAGCATTTCGTTGTCCTTCTGCCTTACCTTGAAAAGGTCCGATTTCCTGGTTTCGACTTTGATGGCTCCGGCGTGTGCCTTTATGAAAGAATATGCAAGCATAGCAAACGAGTCAATATAATTAGGTAGTAAATTGTGGTACCATATCATAGCCCCTTCGACAAGGTCTCTCCGAACTTCTTTAGTAAGACATATTCGATTTCGTCATCCTCTAGATCATTCCCTTTGATAGCACACATATAAGAGGTGACATGCTTGTTCAGATAAGTTGTTTCGTTATATTTAAAAATCTCCGGCGTTCGAAAATTCTTGGGTATCGGCTTGGGAGCCACGCTCAGGGGGAAAGGCCTTTGCACGAACTTTTTGGAGTCCAGACCCTTCAATATCGGAGGTGCCCCCGAGATTTGATCAACCTTGGAGTTGTAAGTTTCCACCTTCTTATCGTTTGCCTCGATTTTCTTTTCCCCCGACTCGATTCATTTTGTCAGGTCTTTGAGAATCTTCATGATTATTGGATCGGTCCTCGGTTCTTTCTCGTTCGATCTCATCGAAACCAATTTGATCATGTGGACAACTTCCTGTGACGGTTTGGGCTCGATCCTACTCGGTGGGTGATTATGATTTTGGAGTTCGGCTATCGCTGCTTGTTGAGCCTGCAACATTTCGAAGATCACTCGCAGATTGATCCCGCCATCTTCGCTGCCACGTGCGCCTTGAGCAGCTAATCGAATGTCCCCGTGGACGCTGCCCTCGGGATCGATAACCAAATTGGCGTTGAGGGCTACGTGTAAGCTTACGTCAATTGGATCTGCAGCCGGAACTCCATCAAGATCAACCGGGGGTACGTCGTTTCCTGGTGCTATGTTATCATTCTCTCCGTGGTGGCCGAAATCGTTGTCGACATAAAAGGGTATTGATTGAGAGTTCGACTCTGATCATGGAATCAAAGATACTTCAAAGAACAAGTAAAAAATGGTGTGTGTTATGATAATTTGCACCGAGTAACCACTATTATCCTTAGCCGCATGGTGGGTGCCAAACTGTTTACCCTACAATCTAATAACATATGAATTTATACGTGGTTTTAATGATACGTGATATAACATAGTACAAATTAAGAAAATAGATTAATATTGAGATTGACGATAAAAGAATAAATGCAAAACACACGAATCGAATTGCCTTGGCCCTCTCTCGAACCAAAGATGTTCCAACTGAAGTATGAACAAAATAATAGAGTAACAAGATAATGAAAGCTAGAAAATGACGGTATATTGCTTTATATTGCGTAAAAATGATGTGTTTTACAAATGATCAGACCCTCTTTATATAGTAGGGGAATCCTACTCTTGATACAATTCTATATGAAGTAAGAAATCCCATGATTAGCTAATTAACCAGCCCATACTTGATATCTGCCAAGATTCCCGCCGTGATCTGCACCCGATCACAGATATTTCGTCCTTCTGTTATTCGGCATGGAAAATTTTCCTCGATCTCGTTTGATCTCGATCTTGTTCGGTCCCTGCGTCGAACTTAACAATATAACCTCGCATCTTGGTTCAGTATAATCCGAAATCGAATCTTAACCTATCATATTCCAATCTCGATTAATCACATAAGGGTCGTACCTGGTTTTGACCGTATACAAAAATAAGAATGAAATTATCTACAAGTATTGTTTTTGATTTTCTCTCCCTATAATATCTATCTATATAGAATAAGAAAGGCAAAACAATATTATAATGCCAAATGGCACAACCACAATTCAACGTTATGTTAAATTTTAGAACAAACCTCCAATATATTTGGAAATTAAAAAATAATTTAAATTTTTTAAACCTTCCACCTTCCCACTTAACTACAACATGGACTCCTACCATAAATGCTAGAAATAATAACAAAAAACAAGTAAAAAATTTAAGGATTAAAACTTTATATTAAAAATAAAATCTATTATATATATAATAGGACATGCAAAACAAAGATATGATGATAAGTGTCTTCACCAGAAAAAATTTAATTTTTAAAACCAAAATATATCTTATATAATAAGAGAGGCAAAACAAAGAGGGGAGGATTTGAAATTTTTCAGTTTTAAAAAAGCAAAATCTATCTATATCAAACAAGGATAAGGCGACAAGTGTCATCACCGAAAAAATTCTAATTTTAAAAAGTAAATCTATCTATATAGAATAAGAAAGGCAACAATATTAGAATGCCAAATGGCACTACCACAATTCAACATATATTAAATTTTAGAACAAACCTCCAATATATTTGGAAATTAAAAAATAATTTAAATTTTTTAAACCTTCCCACTTAACTACAACATGGACTCCTACAATAAATGCTAGAAATAATAACAAAAAAATAGTAAAAAATGTAAAAATTAAAACTTTATTTTAAAAATAAAATCTATATTTTCTATCTATATATAATAGGAGAGGCAAAACAAGGATATAATGATAAGTGTCTTCACCAGAAAAAATTTAATTTTTAAAACCAAAATATATCTTATATAATAAGAGAGGCAAAACAAAGAGTGGATGATTTGAAAATTTTCAATTTTAAAAAAGCAAAATCTATCTATATCAAACAAGGATAAGGCGACAAGTGTCATCACCAAAAAAATTCTAATTTTAAAAAGTAAAATAAATAAATTATAGGAGAGGAAAAATAATGGATATCGAATGCATTTATATGTCCATAAAATAATATCATTTACCTGCTTCTTTGTATATATCATATTTTTTCAAGTAATATTTTTTAGGGAAAATTTCACATAAGAACAACTGAGCTCCCTGTTTTTCAATTTTATAGCCCATATTTCAATTTACAATTAACTAGCCCAAAAATAATAGACTAAGATTCAACATCCAACTCCAAAAGATTCTAGAAATTACTATTTAATTTCTAAAAAAGATTGCTCAACCTTTTAAGTTAATTTTCGAATCAGTAACTGTGACTCAAATATTAGTTCAACAAAAAAATTCATTTGGATGGTGAAAATTAAATTTTTAACAAGCTTAAACATGTGGATTTAAATTTCGAATTTGAGTTAGTGAGAAATTTGGAGCGGGTGTTATTTAGACTTGTTAGAAATAGTATAAGGAGGTAAATAAAATTTGAAGTCATTTAATGGAGATTTGGACTGGTTTTGAACAAGAATTGCAACTGAAAATCGTGGAAGAATTTAGCCTACAAACGCTTGTATAAATGTGTATAATAGTGTATAAGATGTGTTTATACAATCATAACTACTATAAACTATTATACATAATTATACAAAAGACTAATTTCGTCTTCTTCCTTGCGTCTTTTCTAAAATTTAACTCAAATCTTGCTCAAATCTACAATCACTTCAAATTTAAATTTTGAACTCCTTTTGATATTTTCAATCAATCAATTGGAATAATACCCAATCCAAACAATTAACAAACTCAAAAAATCTTATTTTCGAAAGTAAAACTTTGAATGACCTTCAATTGTGGACTTCTACTTTTTAGTTTTCTTACATTGCAACCAAGTGACATAGGGTAAGAAACAACAATGGTGGACGACCCCTTGAAGCATATGTAGAAGATGTGAGAAGAAGAGAGAGTGAAAACAATGGTTGTAAGAACACATATTTAACTCCATAGCTTTTAAAAGCAATGATTGTACGAACACACATTTTGAATTTATTAGTGCTTTCAAAATATATATAATACGGGCTAGGTTAAATAAGACTTAAAAATATGGGTCTTTTTCTTTATTATGACGTGAGGTCATATTTATTTTCTTGTAATTCTTTTTATTTTTTAATAAAAAATTATATTTAATATTATCCGCGGCGCGGTACGAATAGTAGTACTGTTGAAAACCAAATGCACCGTCAGAAGCATTTCAAAATTTATTTTGAAATCAAGTCCCGTGTCAACCCTCTTTCAAAACTCCGACATACTATAATACATCCCCCACCCCCTTCTCTCTCTAGCCCCTCCCTCTTCCAAAAATCCAAACACTGTTTAGCCCCTCACTCTTCTATTTCCGGCTGAGATTTTAACGAGCTCATATACACTGTATAACGCTGAGGATTGTTCATTCATACACACAGTTTTCGAAAAACAGTGAGCAACAAAGTTCCCTCTCTTAATTTGATGTTAAAGGAGTCTCTCTATCCGTACAAGTGCTGTAAAAATCTTACCTTTTTCATGGGTATTTGAAACTTAGGGTTTTAAACACTTGGGTTAACATGTACTTTAAACCTCAGAAGACAGTATATCGAACCTGGTTATCTTCTTTACATATGTTGCAATTTCTGTGTTAGGGTTTCGGATTTTGTAGAGCTGTTTTTAGGGATTTATTAGAGATGGATGGGAGGAGAATAAGTGCAAGTCCTCGGCCATGTAGTGGGAGGAGGGTGGTGGCAAAGAAGAGGCCACGGGGTGGCATGGATGGGTTCCTGAACAGTGTTAAGAAGCTTCAACGGAGAGAGATTGGTTCGAAGCGTGGCCGTTCCTTCAGTATGAACGATGCCCAAGAGCGTTTTTGGAATATACAGTTACAGGTTTGTTTGGATCTTCTGTTCATTATTTTTTAAAATTATTTCTTAATTGAGCTTATATGCTTATGAGTTGAGGTTACAAACCCATAGTTGAAGTAGATATGGTTTCGTTTTGGAGGGAATCCAATAGATAAATAATGAGATAGAGGAAAGAACTTTACACGATTTTGGTTGAGTACATAGAGCAAAATTTTCGTTAATCCATGCATAGGATAATACATTATTATTAGGAAGAGTTAATGAGAAAAAGAAAGAATCGGGATTGATCAAAATAAGAGAGGAAGTGAGAGTACTGCTGTGTTATTTCTTGAGTTTATGACCTAAAATAAGGTTGCGTTGGTGCTAGATCATTCTAAGGGTGGCCTTGGAAACACATAGATTGGTTCCTAATTTAGTTTTCTTTTTTGGATGCTATATCCCTATTAAAGATTCTTATGGAATAAGGAATGTTGAGAAAATTTAGTACTTCATTTTCGTTCCTATTTTTTGTTATGTTTTCCTGAGATTATTTTATATGGCGAAACATGGTCAGTGAAGGTTCATATAGCCTACCCCGACTTGTTTGGGACTGAGGTGTTGTGTTGTTTGGATGCTATATTCTAAATATAACTCTTTATTTTTAAATGAGTAAAGAAGAGATTTTTGCGTATTAGCTTGCTGATGTATGCAATTGTTGTTAGAGGTTTGCACATTGAACTGTCTCAAAAGTTTGTCGCTGAAGCTTTATAGTGAAAACTGAGAATAGAAGTAGCGAAGCTGTATATTATCTTTGTTGAAAAAGTGTGCTGTACTGTACAATTGTCCTTTTTGTGGGTGTAAAAGGGAAAAGTGCTTGCAGTTGATGAAGTTCGGGCTTTGCTTTGGCATATTAGAAGCACAATGGTGATAGACATTGTTGGATTGTGTATATTCACAGATCCAGGTTTTTTGATTAGATTACTTTTTGCTGTCTTTTCTGTATCTCATCTTGGTGATTTCTATATTTTAAGCATCACTTAGTGGAGATGGGTTTCATATTAGCCCTTTATTGTTTTTTTTTTTTGGGTAACTCATATTAGTCTTTTGTTGTAAAACAGAATAGACTATTCTTTCTTTGGTGTATATAAGAGGTGCTCTGTTCTCAACTATAGAAAATTTGTGCTAAAACTTAAAACTATATTAAAAAGGATGAGCTGAAGATTTAATATGAGATTAGTCACAGACATTGAGGTTTTGGGTATTCTTTCTCCAATATTTGAGTATGTGAATATGCTATTGTCAAGTTTTAAAGAATGCAGATTTTCCTATGGGGTTTTGGGGAAAAGGAATGAAGTTATTTTTACTGTTGATAAGTTGCTTTTAATGATAGTGATTTCAGAGAACTGGAATTTTGCATGTAAAAAAATTGTAAATATGTACCAAGTTGATTTAGAATTTATTCAAGCGAATAGTTCATCACTAGTCTTGATCAAAATGAAAGTAAGAGGCTACACGCATGGGATCTAAATTGAGGATAGGCAATGGTTATTCACTTTGTTTCACTAGTGAATTGAAGCTGGATGGGAGGAAAAAGTATATCTCTTTTGCTTACTATCCAGTCATACGAACTGGTTGTAGTGGGAAGATGAGTAGTTAGCATAAGGTAAATGAGCAAGCTCTGTCACTTCCCCCCTTATACTCTCTTGAACAAGCATAGTGTTGAAGAAAAAGAGGCGGACCACATTGCGAGAAAGCTCCCGCTCAGGCTGGCTTGGGGCAGGCGAATGTAAGACAACCTTATCTCTATTGAGGAGAATAAGCACAGTGTTAGCTGCAATATTTATTGTACAGTTTCTGTGAACTATGCTGAAATATGTAATGTTGAATGTTAGTGCAGATTACCGTTTTTCCTTATTGAAATAGAATAGAAATGTGAAGCCTTGCATATTAACAGCCAACATTTTTTCTTTTAAGAAAGCACAGTAGATACGGAAATGTAATATTATGTGATGCAAATGGTAACCCAAGAAGGTTTAGGAAGTATTATAAGGGGACATGAATTCGAACTCAAGGACAGATATAAATACAAACTCTACCCTTAAAGTTGCTCATTTTATTTACTTAAAGTCATTAGCTGGACAGTATAGTTATTTAGGATTTGAATTATCATTAAGATCACCGCTTCTTGATGAGTCAAGGAAATGGCCTAATTGCCCCCTAAACTTGCACCAATTTTTCAAGCGGTTAAGGCGGCTGCTAAACTTATGAATTTTTCATTTTAACACCTCAATTTGACGGTATGAGTACTGATAAGCACCTCCACGGGATATATCAATTGCGCTGACATGTGTAACACGTCAGATGCTAAACTGGTTATTGCTTGACATGTAATATTAACCAATTTATCAAAATATTAATTTCATATTTTTCGTTTCTTCTTCTTCTTCTTCTTCTTCTTCTTCTTCTTCATGTCTACACCAGCTAGGCCAACCCCACCCGTTTCATCCATCAATAACACCACCCTTTTCCACTCTAAAACCCCCAAATCCGTAAAGTAATAAGTTGTCGCCGGAAAAGTCCCTCCGTTGAAACCCCCAAATCCTAGAATCAATGATGTTGCAGCAACCACAACAACGAGCAAAATTCAGCCGAGATAGTCTCAACAAGTGGCACCACACTACACCACACCTCATTAACTCCTCACTCCACCATGCTTTTCGCCAGCACCACCACAAATAAGCCAAGATCAGGGGGAGTCATTCCTTTTGAAACCCAAAAAACTCTTCATTGTTGACTGCCTTTTGAAACCAAAATGTTCTGGAACCTCCTCCAAGAAACCAAGATCTTCGCTTCTCCACTGGCTACTTCTACCATCGGTGGTCTGAAGAAAACCAGAGAGGCATTGTCCCCGTCATCGTCATACTCATCTTTGCACCACCACCAACAAAAAAGCCGATGTTTGAATTGGTATTTGGCGGCGTACACTGTTTCGAAACCATTGGATCCCGATTGAATTTTACCAAATTACCAAGATTGAATTGTTTTTTCCTTATCTAGTCTTTTGGGTTTGATTTGGAATTAAAGGGAGAAAGGACAAGGAAGAAGAAAGAAATGAGATGGGGGAGGCGGGTGGACGGAAGGGGGAAGGAAGACGAGCAAATTTTTTTTTTTTT
>MDKI01068242.1:0-10020 GCA_005239505.1 Nicotiana paniculata
ATAACCTTAGACCTTTATCGCATCTGTTTACATCTCAATATTAGTTATCTTTTAGTTTATTTACTTTCATTCAATCTTAGTAGTAAAAATACTAAAAAGTGATATTCATAATCTTTGGGAACTTGATTATTGAGAATTGAGTGGTCTAGCAACAATAATTGACAGGTTAAATTCCCTGTGGGATTCGACTCTGGGCTAAATACTCAGATATATTTGCAACGCCTATTTAGTCTTTTTATAAGACACAATTGAGCGTGATCAGTGCTTTTTAGGGTTCCCCAACAAATGTTCCCTATATATATAAAACAAAGGGGATAAAAAAGGGATTTGAAACTCTCTGAAAGAACACTTTGTAATATTGACTGTTGAAAGGAATATACACTTCTTGTATTTTCTATTGGTTCCCTAGTTAAAAGACACCAATTTCATATACAAGATCCAAGAACACGGTGTTTCATCCACGTTGCTTGTCATTTGCACTGCTGACAATGGGATAGGTGAATTTCACGTTCGGCATCTTGGGCGAGTTATCCTTTATTATTACATTTATTGTCATTGCATGCATTTACTCCACATATTCACTCGCATATTCATTGTAAATCATCATTAACATTTTTTTTTCTGGAGTTTAATACTACAGTGCTTTATCTCATTCATTCATTATCATCTTCACGGATCTGACAGTCACTAAGCTTAACTAGGATTAACCTTCCATTTTACTTATCAAATCTCTCTTAGAAGTATTTGTCGGATTTTTGGTAAAACAATAACCAAACATTAAATAAATAAAATTTCAAATTATTATCCTTATCTCTTGTACCGAATGGCCACTAAATCCATAATTTTTAACATACTGCCTGCTCCTAATTCATCCTTCAAGTGGAAAGCACGCTTCCGAAGGCAGTAAGCCTAAAGGCAAAGCAGGGCGGACCTAGCGTATTACCGAGGGTTCAATTGAATCTATAATTTTTTACGCAGAGTAAAAGTTACATGTAGAAATTTATTAAAGTTGCAAAAATAGTAGATATGAACCCATAACTTTAAATATAATGGGAGAAATTAAAAAATAGTCAGATTTACAAGTGGTCATTCAAAAATAGCCACAGATTCAAAAGTCATAGAAATTTAGCCACATTTTTATGTAAAGATAAATCTGAACGAAAACACTGTTCAAGATCCAGAAAATACTCCAGCATAATATACTGGAACTCCAGCATAATATACTGGAACTCCAGTATAATAAACTGGAGTTCCAGCATAATATACTGGAACTCCAGTATATTATACTGGAGTTCCAGCAAAGCATACTGGACTTCCAACATAATATACTTGAGTTTCAGTATAATATACCGGTCCAGCATAATATGCTGGAAGTTCATACACAGGTGCTCCAATCTCCAATATATTATGCTGGAACTTTCCGTGTGTTGGAGTTCCAGCATAATATACTGGAAGTTCATACACATGTGCACCAATCTCCATTCTCCAGTATATTATGCTGGAACTTTCTGTTTTGCAGCAAAATAGTGGCTATTTTTCAATGACTTTACAAACGCTGGCTATTTTTCAATGACCAGTCCGAAAAGTGGCTAGCTCGTGCTAGTTTTACAAATATAATAGGTTCAATACTAAAAACTTTAAAAATTGAACCCATAAAATATAAATTCTGGATCCGCCTATGAGGTAAAGTGTTTGCCGTGAGTGCTCTATTGTCGAAAAGTCAAACGCAAAGAGTAATTTTCTTTAGGATACAATTTTTTCGTTACCTCTACTTTTAACTTGAATTATATATGCATCCAAAAAAATTTACTAGTAACACTTCCACTTAATCGATCATTCTATAAACTGTTTATATAACTATCTAAAGCAGATATGTAATGTTTTGTAGGAATCTACTTCCTTGATCTTAATGGAGTCACGATATACTTATTATCTTGTTTTCAAAATTAAATATTCATCTTAAGCTAATATATTTTCCTGTTTTAGACAAGGCTTAAACAAACCCGAAGCCACGCAATAAAACTTGTATTTTCAATACTAACTCGTATTACGACCCGCGCGATGCGCGGACTTTACTAAAGAATGTTAAAAGTATAATCTAATTTATTTGAGCATGTTAGATTATGGTTTTAACTAAATCATAATTATCGTCTCACCTATCCAATAATAAAAGTTCACTATAATTAAATTAAATGAATCATATAATTATCGAATAACTTTTGAATGATACTCAAATATCGTAATTATACTGGTTGTGCTACAAATAATATGAAAATTAACATGATCCAAAACGAAAAAGCTAATAGATATTGTCTTAAAATTGCCTAGTGGCTTTCTCGGTCTTCAAGATTAAAAATTAAATTTTGTCTCTATATTATTTTTAACATAATATTTAATAATAATTCCAATCATTATTAAAATTATCTATATTAAAAATTTATTATATTTCTAAAATTTTAATGAGTTGCTTGAAATTTCTTAATTTAAACTTTTGTCATTCTAATATAAAAAGATTTCTCATCTCAAATTCAAAGTAATCCAACACTTTATTTTAAGTTGATTGTTAATATCATGTCAAAATGTGATTTAGTTTGTTTGAGCACATTAAATCATATTGGTTTTGTAAAATCCTAACAATCAGCATATTTGTTAATTCTACATATGAGACTCTTTCATAGCTACTTAATATATAAGATTAAATTATTTTGATTGATTACCACAATTATGTAAGAAAATATGGTCTCTTAAATTACATTATTATAAATATACCACTATTATGTTGATTTATGTATATGATAAATTACATTCAATATTTTATTTTTATTTTGTATTTGTAATCCTCCAGCAACTCTTTTGGGAGATATAGTTGAATGTAATCTTCCTCTTAAAAAGAAATTTTGAATTGGTGTTCTTTTTGTTGTAATTTTAGTTTTTGTTTATTTTAAAATAATTTAAAGACTCCAACTTGAAACTACTCTCCAATTTGAATGGACAATTTTTTTTAATTTTCGTTTTTATATTATAAAATGATTTATTTAATTATTTTATAGATATTTAATTCAAAAATAATAATCAATAACTAATTATTAACTAAATAACTAATTATTAACTACTTATGCCATGTGATATTTTCTTATGATGCCACTTGGCTTAAGGAGAGTTCATTATCCTCTCCTTTTAATTTTAAATTATTTTTGAATCTCCAAATTTGTTGTTGAAACAACTCCCCAATTTGAATTGATATTTTTTTATTTAATAAATTTTCATTTTTTTTTATGGTTATGCCACTTGACTTAATATTAAAAATAATAGATAATAGATATAGATAATAGATAATAGATATAGATATAATAATAATAATAATAATAAAAATAATAATAATAATAATATTTTAAAATAACTTTTAAACTCCAACTTGAAATCATTCCTCAATTTGAATGAGTAGTTATTTTTTTTATCTTTATTTTTTAATATAGCTAATATAATAGAAGATAAATATTTTTATATTTTATTTTATTATTTTTAATAATATCTTATGAATAAATAAACTTTTTTATTTTTAAAAAGGAAAACAAAAATTATTATTAAGAAAAAAGAAATTTTGAATTGGCGGTTTTTTTGTACTTTTAGTTTTTTTATTTTAAAATAAGTTAAAGGCTCCAACTTGAAGCTACTCTCCAATTTGAATGGATAATTGGACAATTGAAACTACTCTCCAATTTAATTTTTTTTTTTATATTATGAATATTTTATTTTATTATTTTATAGATATTTAAATTCAAAAACAATAACCAATAACTAATTATTAACTAAATAACCAATTATTAACTACTTATGCCATGTGGTTTTTCTTATGATGTCACTTGGCTTAATGAGAGGGTTTTATCATCTTCTTTTAATAATATATAGTTAGATATAGATAATCTATAGTTTTCTTTTTTATATTATAAATATTTTATTTTATTATTTTATAGATATTTAAATTCAAAAATAATAATCAATAACTAATTATTAACTAAATAACCAATTATTAGCTACTTACGTCATGTGGCTTTTTCTTATGATGCCACTTGGCTTAATGAGAGGGCTTTATCTTCTCCTTTTAATAATATATAGATATAGATAATATATAATTTTCGGTTTTATATTATAAATATTTTATTTTATTATTTTATAGATATTTAAATTCAAAAATAATAACCAATAACTAATTATTAACTAAATAATCAATTATTAACTACTTTGCCATGTGGCTTTTTCTTTTGATGACACTTGTATTAATGAGAGGGCTTTATCCTCTCCTTTTAATAATATATAGAAGATAATATATAGTTTTCGTTTTTATATTATAAATATTTTCCAACTTGAAACTACTCTCCAATTTGAATGGACAATTGGGCAAATTGAAACTACTCTCCAATTTAATTTTCGTTTTTATATTATAAATATTTTATTTTATTATTTTGTAGATATTTAAATTCAAAAGTAATAATCAATAACTAATTATTAACTAAATAACTAATTATTAACTACTTATGGCACATGGCTTTTTCTTATGATGCCACTTGGCTTAATGAGAGGGTTTTATCCTCTTCTTTTAATAATATATAGAATATAGATATAGATAATATATAGTTTTCATTTTTATATTATAAATATTTTTCAACTTGAAACTACTCTCCAATTTGAATGGACAATTGGACAATTCAAACTACTCTCAAATTTAATTTTCATTTTTATATTAAAAATATTTTATTTTATTATTTTATAGATATTTAAATTCAAAAATAATAACCAATAACTAATTATTAACTAAATATACAATTATTAACTACTTATGCCATGTGGTTATGATGCCACTTGGCTTAATGAGAGGGCTTTATCCTCTCCTTTAAATAATATATAGATTAACAGATTTTCCCTGGTTACCCTTTTGGTGATTGTTAAAACTATTTATGTAAAAAGGTAATGCTTATGCTTATTTTATTTTCCTTTTTCCTTTATTTTTTTTTTGGCCTGTTTGTGTGATAAGTTAACAAGTTGCATTATTACGAGTCTGTCCCTCCTCTCTTTTTTTGGCCACTGGCCACTAGTTCTGTCTTCACAAAGATCAAGAGGAAACAGCTCTATTCATGTACAATGGTTACATTAATCGAATAAATATAGTTAAATGATAAAAATGTATATAGAACACAAATTTCATGCATTCATTAGTTTGGTATATAACACCAACACCATGTGTGAGGAAGTTTAACCACCCTGTCATTTGCCCACTTCTAGCAGAAGACTTAGGGGAGGAGGAAACAACTGCTAATAGTAATAACCAAAGGGTAAAAGGAATATGAAAGGAAATACTTGCTAAATTGAATTATGTACAGAGAATGTCTTCCATTGTCAGCAGCTCTGTGGTGCTTTACATTTTTAGAAGGATCAACGATGACATTCACAACCAATCGCTTTCCAAACGAACCTGAGGCCCTTTCCAGAAATCTAACCTCACAATCAACTATGCACAATAAAGAATGTAAATATGAACAACTTTCTTGAAAGAAAACTTTTAAGACCCAGAAATTCATAACATCCTAGTGTCTTTAGAGAAGAAATCAAACAAGATCTGAAGGATCTAACTCTCTCGTGCGGTTTTCTGAGGGCCTTCTATAAATACCATCAAAAGGAAGGTTGAAGTCTCCAACCGAACCATCCATGAAGAAGGTATTAGCCAACCTATTAGAGTTCTTCAAGTTAATGTGCTCGTGCTCATGCTCGTGCTCATCTAAACTTCTATCAGAGAAATTATCATAATAATCGTGAGGATTGCTATTGAAATTTGGAGGTTCAAGAAAGCTTGTCTGGGGATCTGAAACTTGTAATCGAGTTCTATCCCACCACTGGCTCCTGCTAGATTGCGCCATGCTACTTGAATCATCGTGATGTAGGATGCTCTCCCTTAAAACAGGAGCAGATGTGGTAGCTTCGAGATGACTTTGAGATCGGTCCTCAAATAGGTGCTCCCAGTTGTTATCAACTGTATCCTTGATTTGCACAAAATGAGATGGCATCCAAGGATCTTTAAGCCGTTCATTAGCACTATGAGGTGGCCTGGATTCAATGCCTCTTGAATCACTACTCGTATTGTGAGGATGCGAGGTATAATACCAATCAATAATGTACCTCTGTCCACCATCTATTAACCACATTGAGCCAAATCCAGCTCCCAAGTTGTTGACAGGCACTTCCCTGGAGAACAAGTTATTTCTGTCACTTGAACCTCTAAAGTTGGGATTCCAGTGTTGTAACTCTGAAGGTCGATATCCAGGTCCTATATCCTGCACCTGCAGCTTTTGCTCTCTGAACGTTTTGAGCGTTGATAGGAACTGTTTCCCCTGATCATCAGGTTCCCAGGAAGGGTAGCTATTTAGAAAGCTGCAATTGTTTGACATGTACTGTTATTCAAAAGTGTCTTAAATCCAAAAATAATCCTGAAACAGGCTGGCGAGTAGTCATTAGACCAACCTCAGAAATGATTTCTCCATTTTCCCTTGAGAACTTCTCTGCAAGTGGGCGGAATTATATGGCGCTCCATATTTGCTATTGCCATGATTCTGAAAATCAAACACGCTGAAGCTGCAAAGAAAGATACTATATCAGTGCTTAACGATTGAAATGTGCATGCTCCAACAGTGGGAGCCACCAAAATATGAATGCATAAGAAAGTAAGCTGGTAAAATTATTAACCTGCACACATGGCCAACACCCTCAACATGAACAGTGAAGTCCACAATGAAATGCAAAATGTCATCTACCCTCTGTGACAAAAACTATCCAACTATTAGGGACCATCATCTCAAGGATTCTCAAGATAGGTAAGGTAAGGAAATTATCCTTAAAAAACGAAGATCACCTTTGGCACAACAAATAGCAATAGATATGGTGTAAGAAAAATTGAGGCCATCTCCTCAAGTAACATCATTCCAGTATACTGCACAGTGAGTTGATAAGAAGTCAATAACAATCTCAGACAGTAAAAAGTACCACACAATCTATCGGTCGACAATCAAACTCTTGCATAACCTAGTTACACATCAATGAAATTCTCTAAATGATACGAAAGGTACATTCTGGAGAAGAATATGACTTCAAATAAAGGGATCAAAAGCCTACCACTGGAGCTACTTAACTTTTTTTTTGTTGATAAATTAAAATAATTTAAAATGGTTAAAATATGGAAGACTACACAGAAGAGTCAAACTTTGAATCTAATATATATAAACCAAACCCACCCTCAAGCCTGGAACATGGAAAGAACTAAAAGGGTTAAATCACCAAAAAGTGAAATTATGAAAGATCATGATAATGGTCTGTCTAGTCTGAATTTACAGTTAAGCTCTATTGAAGCAACATTTAGTTATTAACTCTAAAATGGATTGTTTAACGAGCCAATGTGGTAATGATTTGCTTTATTTCATAAAAAATAATTGGGTTTTCTTGAAAAAGCTAATAATACGCTCTTAATGAAATCATTAAATCTAGACATTGAGTTACAACAATGAAGTGCCCCTTCTCACATTTATCTGCTTATAAGTATCCGTAGGGAAAAAAGCACCTGAAATAAAGTTTCAAACTCAATTCGAGCAGCCTCAGTATTTTCTTTCCCTCGCCATCTCTTTGGCATATAGTGTGTATGTTGGACAACAAGTGACATCGCTCCCTGTGGGTCAAGGACAAGAAGCTCATCTGTTATTGCAGCCCTGCTTATAGCTGTTATAGTTCCAAATACAGCAGCATACCAGAATAAGTTGCGACCAAATATCTGCAACATTTGAAGCAAAAGAAAATGCAGTATCAGATAGTGTGAATAGCATAAATGAGCAACTCTGCAAATAAATAATGGTTGGTTGTGGAAGTTTAATTATTTTACATGGCCTTCCAGCAGAGATTCTTCTAGAAAAGCAATGATAATAAGAACAGCAGCAAATCCACCGGAAACAAAAGAAATGAACTTTGCGACGATAGATATAATAGGCGATGGGAATTGCTTTAGATAATCAGAAGCATGTATGACACTGCTGGTGATGCGATGCTTAAACAAATGGTCAACCTGAAAACAAAGAAGACGCGCAGAAGTATAAAAGTAAAAGCCATAACAGAATTCAAGTATGCGGATGGAAAATACCAAACAATTTGTGGAATAAAATCATAGCTCACATTCTCACTAGAATGTTAGCTCACAATATATACACACGCACAAAACCAATCAATTGCACCTCAAACCCAAACTAGTTGGGGTTGGATGCATGAATCTGTTGTAGTCATTCCACAACCCATTTCATTTGGCTCAGTCTATCTGTTACATAAATATGTTACAGAAAGTGTATCGTGCAATAGAGGGACTACGGAAAATATAGAAGCAATATACAGCTGAAAGGCGATAAGCTTGACGAGTTATAGTGACATTACCCTATACCCATACAAGTAACCTGAAAGCAAGAGTAAACGCAGTATGCTAAATGCATTTGCCCTTCCCAAGTCCCCATTCCCACCCCCCACCCCCTAAAGAAAATACTCCTCTGTATGTGTGGCGCATTTTCCTTTTTACTTTGTCCCATCCTTTGCCCTTCCCAAGTCCCATTCCCACCCCTCACCTCCAAAAAGAAATAATACTACTCTGTCCCATTTATGTGGCACATTTTCCTTTTTACTTTATCCCAAAAATAATGATCCTTTTCTATATTTAGAAACTTCACTTTAGATTTCCTATTTTACCCTTAGTAAAATGATTTATAGCCACACAAATGTTTGTGATTTGTTATAGGTAACAAGTTTCAAAAGTCTTTCTTTCTTTCTTAAAACTCCGTGCCCGGTCAAACAACCGTCACATAAAATGGAGTAATAACCAAAGAAATGGGACCAAAAGACAGATCCAAAATGACAAGTTCCATGTTTCTCAACCTATCAAGCTCATACCAGAGAAATGATACCTCGTTGAATTCCCTAAACATCCACTTGGCAAGATTTGACCATCTTCGAGACGATGCCGTACTTGGATGGTTGTAAAACTGTTCAGCATGCCTCAAGAAGAGATACACCAGCATGAATATGACGAGAAACGGAGATAAGAGAAGCATTAAAACTCCAACAATCATAAGCCTTTTCTTTAATGTTTTAGGATCAGAAATGAATTCCCTCCTTATACAAAAGTTTCTGCAGGAAAAAAAAACACCAGTTAAATTGTAGGAGTGGAGAACAAATTAGTAAGGACATATGGAAGAAAACAAACTTCATTTACTTAAATTAGAAAGCACTACATGGCAATTTGACCGCAAGGTAGGGCATACTGTCAAATACCTGTCAAACATGCTCTGCAGTATGCACCAATTTAAGGTCCATTCAAGGGTTTTTGTCAGTATTAGACGACTACGCACTCCATTGGGGCCACATTTGATAGTTGGACCAGCGCCAGGTACCCAGTGAGAAATAGGAAAAGCAAGGAGCCCTTTGTTAAGCATTCCTATCAAATAATTTTCCTTCCGCATTAACCGCATAACCACATCATGAATAGAAAGATTCTTGACTACACAGAGTTGTTGCAATTCTTGTAACTGAACAACCCTTTCAAGAATAGATGCCCATGGAATGGTTTGTATCTCATTGTCTGTCACATGAAGACTGCACAAAAGCATAAGCATAACACCATTGTGATTAGCTAGAGGAATGAAAGACTCCAACACTCACATAGTGATGAAAGAAGTATTGGCAGGCAATGATAACATCCAATATAAAAATTCAAAAAAAAAATAAACCAGTACATCTTGAGTTTCCATTAATTATAACTAAAGCAAGAAAAAGAAATGAATGATATGTCAGAAAATTTGACTCAGTGTTATCAAAGGCGAAACTAAGATTTGTTGGGGCTTTAAGCACAAAGCGCAAATAAAGCGTGGGCTTAAATGAAAAAAGGTGCAACGGGAGAAAAAGTAAATATATATATATATATATATATATATATATATATATATATAT
>ML301556.1:0-36520 GCA_005239505.1 Nicotiana paniculata
AATCAAGCTATACGAAGTATCCGAGAAGTAAGTTCACCAGTGGGGGAAACCATAACCTTAGATGTTTATTACAATTGTTTATACCTTAGCGTAGTTAATATTTAGTTTTAATCTTTAGTATTAGTGATTTAAATAACATCAGGTGACAGCTGAGTAGTATTTTAACAGCTTGCTTGATACGTAAAGTCCCTGTGGGATCGACTCTGGGCATAATACCCCGGATTATATTTGCNCTACCGGGATCTCAACCGAGCCAGTCCGAAAGACGACTTCTCCTTGCCAAATATACATATCCTAATTGACAATTGCGCCAAGCATGAACTACAATCATTCGTAGACTGCTTCGCTGGTTATCATTAGATCTGGATGGATGAGGAAGATGCTGAGAAAACGACTTTCATTACGACGTGGGGAGTGTATTGTTATAAGATGATGCCGTTCGGCCTAAAGAATGCAGGGGCCACTTATATGAGAGTTATGACCACCATCTTCCACAACATGATTCACAAGGAGATCGAGGTATACATGGATGATGTTATTATCAAGTCCATGAAAGCCACTAACCACATAGAACATTTAAGGAAGTTCTTCGATAGGTTGCGAAAATACAATCTGAAGCTGAACCCTGCGAAGTGTGCATTCGGGGTCGCTGTTGGGAAGTTGCTGGGATTTATTGTGAGCCGCCGGGGAATATAATTGGATCCATCAAAAGTCAAGGCCATTCAATAACTACCGCCGCCAAGGAACAAGAAAGATGTGATGAGTTTCTTGGGAGACTTAATTACATCAGCTGGTTTATCGCACAGTCTACATTTATCTATGAGCCGATATTTAAGATGCTGAAGAAGGACACTGCAACCAAATGGACCGAGGATTGCCAAAAGGCCTTCGACAGAATCAAGGGGTACCTGTCAACACCGCCAGTCCTAGTACCACCTGAGCCAGGTAGAACTCTGTTGCTCTACCTTGCCGTGTTAGATGGAGCTTTTGGCTGCATTTTGGGGAAGCATGATGAAACAGGAAGGAAGAAACGAGCTATTTATTATCTCAGCAAGAAGTTCACTCCGTATGAGGCCCGATATTCTGCACCTGCTGCGCTTTGACCTGGGTCGCTCAAAAGCTGAGGCACTACTTGTGTGCCTACACAACATATCTCATATCAAGGATGGATACATTAAAGTAGATCCTTCAGAAGCCCATGCGCCCTGGCAAGCTGGCCAAGTGGAAAATCCTACTAAGTGAGTTAGACATTGTTTACGTAACTCAGAAAGCAGTCAAGGGAAAAGCTCTGGAAGACCATCTTGCTGAGAACACCCGTGGACGGAGAATATGAACCCCTAAAAACGTATTTTCCTAATGAAAATGTATCATTCATAGGAGAAGGCATTGCAAAATCCTATGACGGTTGGAGGATGTTCTTTGGTGGAGCAGCAAACTTCAAGGGGGTTGGCATGGGGCAGTCCTAGTATCAGAAACCGGTCAGCATTATCCGGTGTCCGCCAAACTCAGATTTCCCTGCACCAACAATATGGCCGAATATGAAGCCTGCATCTTAGGGCTCAACATGGCCATTGCCATGAACGTCCAGGAGCTGTTAGTGATTAGTGACTCAGATTTTTTGGTACATCAGGTACAAGGAGAGTGGGCAACCAAGAATTCCAAGATAATCCCGTATCTGCATCACGTACATGAGTTAAGAAAGAGGTTCACAAAGATAGAATTTCGGCATGTCCCCAGGATCCAGAATGAGTTCGCCGATGCATTGGCTACCTTGTACTCAATGATCCAACACCCGGACAAGAATTTCATTGACCCCATTTCCATAAAGATCCATAAAAATCCTTGGTTTCATGACATCAAGGAATATTTGGCAAAAGGAGATTACCCAGAGCTGGGGAATCCCACTCAGAAACGCACACTTCGAAGACTATCCAACAATTTCTTTCACATCAGAGGGATCCTGTACAGGAGAACTCCCGATTTGAGGCTATTAAGGTGTGTTGACACAAGAGAAGCATCAAAACTATTAGGGGGAATTCATGCTGGGACCTGCGGTCCACATATGAACGGTTTTGTTCTGGCAAAGAAAATACTCCGAGCTGGTTACTTTTGGATGACTATGGAAACAGACTGCATCCAGTATGTCCGAAAATACCACCGCTGTCAGATACATGGAGATATGATAAAAGTACCTCCAAATGAACTCAATGCAACAAGCTCGCCATGGCCGTTCGCCGCCTGGGGCATGGACGTTATTGGACCAATCGATCCTGCCGCCTCCAACGGACACAGGTTCATTCTGGTCGCCATTGATTACTTCACTAAATGGGTCGAAGCAGCCTCCTACAAGCAGTTACTAAGAAAGTCGTGGCCGACTTTGTCGGCGACCGCATTGTTTGTCGGTTCGGAGTTCCAGAGTCAATCATCACCGATAATGGTTCCAACCTCAACAGTGACTTGATGAAAGCTATGCGTGAGACCTTCAAGATCAAACACAAGAATTCCACAGCATACAGACCTCAGATGAATGGAGCTGTAGAAGCCGCCAACAAAAATATCAAGAAGATACTAAGAAGATCTTTCCGCATCAAGATGAAGCCAAAGGGAAATTCTCTCCCAATTGGCAAGGTCCATACATGGTTCATCAAGTGTTGACAGGAGGAGCACTTATACTTGCAGAAATGGACGGAGAAGTCTGGCAAAGCCAATCAATTCAGATGCAGTCAAACGCTATTATGTGTAATCCTTTATGCCTTATCAATGATATAAATTGAACTAAGACTGACCTGATTCCCGTTTAAGAGGGGATACGTAGGCATCCCTCGGTCACAATTCAATAAAAATCTATTCCCCCCCCCCCGCAATTGGAAACTGGGGAAGAATTTTGAGGAAGCAAGTTTAGCCAATCGCTAAACAAGCAACAATCAGAGGCATCTATCCGTCAAACTAGGGTAGAATTTTGAGGAGGACCCTCAAAATTCCGTAGCAGGAGAGGTTGCAATGTCTCAAATCGTGTTACAATCGTCGGTTAATTTAAAACTATTTTATTATATGTTTATATTATACTTTTACAAAAATAATGCATACTTATTCTTGAAACAACTTGTTTAGCGAATGCTACCCCAATGATGCAAATAGTATCATCAGATCAAGTAGAACGAGTCAAGTAAAGCTAACGGGGATACGAACTAACCCCCCCTTTACAGAACTCACGATTTTTCTGTGAATGCAGGCACAAAGAACAAACATGCAGGGAAGTCTTAAGTTTCTCCACGATCGCAAATGCCAAAGTTCGATGTCCACAAAAATGGAGGAACATGTTCAGAATCACAATCCGCATAACCATCATACTTGCCGTCATCTATTATCAATACAAATAACGCCTCGCAGTCACAATACCCTTAATAATCACAATGTCGCAATCTATCACCAGCTAAGAATTCCTACTGTCATTTATTTTTCTGCATATGGCTACCTTTCTGCCTTCCGAGACTAAACACTGTCTCCATCTGCATTGCATTCTTGCATAAGGCTACCTTTATGCCTTGCGAGAATAAACACTGTCTCCATTTGCATCGCATTCTTGCATAAGGCTACCTTTCTGCCTTCCGAGACTAAATGCTGTCTCCATCTGCATCGCATTCTTGCATAAGTCTACCTTCCTGCCTTCCGAGACTAAACGCTGTCTCTATCTGCATTTCATTCTTGCATAAGGCTACCTTTCTACCTTCCGAGACTAAACGCTGTCTCCATCTGCACTGCATTCTTGCATAAGGCTACCTTTCTACCTTCTGAAACTAAATGCTGTCTCCATCTGCATTGCATTCTTGCATAAGGTTACCATTCTGCCTTTCGAGGTTAAGCTCTACCTCCATTTCCATTTGCATAAGGCTACCATTCTGCCTTCCGAGGCTAAACGCTGACTCCAATTTACTTTTCAAAAGAAACCACTGCTGTGTCAAGCATTATTTACTTCACTTTACTTTTGGGCTAAGCTCTTCCCCTTTAATTCTCAAGACTAAGCTCTGCCTTGCTAGCATCATACTATTGCATTTCTCATGGGCTGAAATATCGCCAACTTATCCAAAGGCGTCATCTTTCGGAGGCGCCATATTCATGGCCCGAGAACACCATGCCATGGCCCGAGGATCCTTTTCAATTTTGCATATCATCATGGCCTGAGAACATCATTTCATGGCCTGCGAATCCTGCATCAAGCAATCCATGGACCATGACATCATGGTCTGAGGACGTCATCCCTAACCGTCCGAAGATAGCATTCATGGTCCGACGGGAACTTGCATCATGTTTAAATTATGCACAATATATGCACGTATTATTTGCAGGTAATCCGACAAGCAACAGCCATCCCGACAGGAGCGGTCCCGCTCCAGTTCTACTAAACCATCTCTGTAAGCCATTTACTCACCTAACCGTGTACTTTGCGTCCATTCTTGAAAAACTTCATTGGTAAACTTCGCCGATGACTCCTGAACTACATACGACCTGATTCCTGTAAGACCAGGGATATGTAGGCAACTCAGAAATAAGGGTGCGGCCTAAATCTCTTCAAACCGTTTTGCTCAGTCAAAATTGGCCATCATATCTTTACCCGACAACTCTTTCATCCTTCCCGGGTAAAGAGGGGCAGCTGTTGATACCCAATTTTTCCTCAAATCATTTTTAAACTTGCATATATACCTTGAAAATCAATTTCCATAACAATTGGTATTTTTCCATAATTTTCTCATATTTTTATTAATTTATTTCTAATTTATCCAGTATTTTTATCTCTAATAATTAATTATAAATTTCATTACAAATTATTTCAAAGACATTTCTTGACTTAATACATTATTTTTGGCTTTGTTAAGATCAAATTATTTCATAATTGGTCAAATTGGCACCTTTTGGGTATAATTGCAATAATTTTGTAATTATAGCCTAACCATATGTTTTATGCTATTACTATCCAATAATTGGTCTTTTATATTTTTAAATACCGATTAAGAATTTTTATTTAATTTGTTAATCACCAATTTCATTTTTTGATTATTAGTTATTTTTAATTGACTATTTACCAATTTTTAATTGAGTATTTAACAGCTAGCCACATTTTATTTAAATTCTAGCCCCCAATTAAACCCAAACACACCTAATTAAATTGGCCCAAACACCCCATCCCAGACCTAAAACTCTACCCGGCCCAACCCCTTGATCAAGCTGAGCCGTTGATCACTTTAGATCAACGACCCAGATTACTACTTACCTAAATTAAACCCTAACGACCTCCCCCTATCTCTCATTTCCCCCTCTCACACATACTCTCTCTCTATCTCTCTAGTTCTCTCTAGAGACCTATGGTCTCTCCACCTCCGATGAGGTCTGTTCGTCTTCTCGAGCCGCCTCTTCGCCGGAGGCCATGGAGTCCTCACCATCCTCAGGCCTCCCGTGGCTCCTTCTCACCGGTGTTGCTGTCTCTAAGGTCTTGAAGAGACCAGGGTTCATTCCCTCACCCCTTTGGCCTGTCTCAGGCCTTCATGGCTCGATTCAGTATGATTTTCCTACTTCCGGCTAGATCTTGTGGTTTCAATACCAACTCTCTCTCTCACTGGGTTCTTTCTTTGAAACCCTAACTTCTAAACTTCTGATTCTTTTAGATCTGTAATAGATCTATATGTATTATGAGGTTTTACTGTGTTTTCTTTAAAGATTCTCCAATTTCTCGAACGATCCTTCATTTTTTCAAAATTGGGGTTTCTTGAAAATCTTTTACTTCAAACATTTCTGATTTTTAGTTATTAATCTTCCGTTCTTATGTGTTCTGACTGATATTTGTTGAGTTTTTCTTAACCCTAATTAGCCTATGCTAAAAGCCCCTAATCTTGACATTGTGTTTGAATTCTTAGTCGATCTGTGTTATTTGATACATAACTTTGATCTGCACTCTGATTCATATGATTTCTTCTTCATTTAATTCGAATGGCTTATGATTTTGCCCTTATGTGTTTCTAATAGAGTTTCTGATTCAAATCTTGACTAATTTTTATGTGTTATACTTAGCCTGTTTGTCAGTCATGAAAAACATATATTATTTTCCTTAAAACCAGTATTATTTTGATTCTGATTTGCTATGGTGATGTCTATGTGCTGATTTCTCGATATTTCCCTATTTTTACAATTCCTAATTATTCCTTGCCTTGTTTACGATTAACTGTGGTACTTGCTGATTCTTACTTCTTGCCTTGTTTACGATTAACTATGGTACTTGCTGATTCTTACTTCTTGTTTCCGTAATTAAGCTCTTATGTACCCTAATTGCCTATCCCATACTTAAACTATTTTGATTCTTTCCTTAATTATCTGCCCTGCTTTTTACAAATTTAACTGGTTAATTACTCCCTTAATTGAGGGAATACTTAATGATTCTTAATTCTTGCTCTTATGTATTTAACCCTAATTGCCTATCCCGTACTTAAACTGATTTTGATTCTTTCCTTAATCATTTGCCCTATTCTTTACCATTAACTGATTAATTACTCCCTTAATTAAGGGAAGATGTACTGATCTATTGACTGGCTGATTCTATGGCTTCCGTAATTGTTGATGATTGATTTCCTTTACTCTTTCTTACTCTGCTCTCAACTATTATATATAGTCTCTTCTAGTCTCACTTCAGACACGAACACAGACATTGTTCAAACCCTCTCTTACTCACATATTCTCAACTGTTCTTCTCTTGATTACTTGCTACTATTACTAGTCGGCTGCAAGCCAGGACTAGTTATTCTATTTGTTTACTCTTCATTTTTTACTTGCTATCCTCCAACTGGTATGTTCTCCATTTATGTTTAAGGCTTCAAAACAATATGTCTCTCTGGGTATTTCGATTAATCTTGTTTTTGATCTGCTTCTACTTATGGTTTAGTTGTTCTACTTGCGATTAGTCTGTATGCTATATATGTTACTACTCCCACCTCTGCATGTTTCAACATGATTCTTCTTCACTTATGTCTTCTTCAATTCCTAGTATACTGCAACATGCACCACATGTTACTTAGTCTATATGCTATAACCTGAACCTCTTCTTAAACCTATGTGCAACTATCTTTATCATATGATATCCTCTCCGGTATTCTCTCAATCTGTTTCTATTAAGTTCTTGGCATGAACTCTTGGTGACCAACTGTGGTTGTGACTGTTTAGGTTCTATACCAGTCTGTGATACTCTAATATTTCTCTAATGATAATTGGTATCCTAACCTGTTTCTATGTGTCCCCAGTCCCTACTTCCCTGTTTATGTGGTTCTCTCTCTATGTGTTGTGTGTTGTTTGATATTGGTTGATTGTTCCATCCCCTATTCTATGCAAAACTATTTTCCTAAGTCACTCACTTACTGATATGTAAACCTATTTCAAGTAAATAGACTGTTTTCAAAAAATGTTCTTTTAACTCAACTCTTTTTCAAATCATCTCTTACACTTTATTTTATTCTTAGACCATAAGTTCTGCGCCCACAGTGTGAGCACTGCTTTGGGACCCCTGAACTCCCTCTAAACTCTGACACACTGAGGCTGGCACTTCCACACTGCACATGTTCAATTCTTGGTTACTAAGTCTGGGTGTGAGCACTGCCCGAGAGCCCTTGAGGTCCTTAGGGAACTTTGACAAACCCGAATTATGAAAAGGCTGTGAAATACCATACGACAATGAGGTTTGGAGGACTTGGGCTTATCTGTAGGCTCCCTATAGAATAGATTCTTATTTTCTCTATTTCAATTATGTAATTCATGATCCACGGTCTGTAATAACTTATTGTAAGCAACTACTGGGGATGGATAGTGAAAAGGGAAAGGGGTAACTATGCATGCTATAGGTATAAAGGGTAGAAACCATGCTATTAGGTTTATATCCCTATTTGCGCAATAGAAATCACGTGTAGGACTCATATGTTCAAGATCATGCATTAGAAATCATGCCTTCTAGGTCTTATGCCTATTGTTTCAGCATATTCATTTATAGTGTCATATCACTTAGAAAATCCTGTGCTAGAATAAATGTGCTAATAACTGGTATCTTCTATAATCATGTTTCCTGCTGTCACGCACACTTAGAAATCCTGTTTTAGGATAAACAACACTAATGAACATGTCATCTTTTACATCTTCTGAAATCATGTTTAAACGCTGTAATGTTTGTGCATCTAGAAAATCCTGCTTAGGTTCTGCATATACATCATTCTGTATCTCTGTGTATTAGATACCATGTCCTTAGGATTTCATTCATACTAGCTTAAACAAATCTAGCCTAATTTCTGATAAAAACAACTGCATCCCAATTCTCACAATGAGCTGATAATGAAAGTATTTTGAACACCTAGAACAACATGCTTAGGTAATAAAGTGTTAAATAAATTTTCTCTAAATAATTCTGGTAATTAGCATGCACTATCTCACACCTTGGCAAGCCTTAGGTGATTAATGTGTTTAAAACTAAAATCTGCCTCTCCTGTATATGTTGCTCAATGCTTAGCAGGTTCTTTAATCAGTAGGCAAAACTGATTAGGGCTTTCTGAGTAATAATAAAAATAACTTGCATGCCTGTTTATCTTCTGAACTCACTTAGACACCATGTCTTAGGATTCTGAACCTAATTAATGCCCTTAACTGTGTTTGAGTCGTGTTGTTTAATTGCTTTATTTGTGGAGGTAAACTTGAGCCTCTTTCATGGTCCTATGTGTTCTCACTTACTGCAGTTATGTGTGTTCTTTATCTGTCGCCTTAGAATTTTTACCTTTCAAACCTGAGGGTCTGCCTAGTACCTCCCTCTTAGGATAATAGTCCTAAACTCCTCCAGGACTAATAGGAAGGGAGGGGTAACATCACGCAATAGAGTTCGTGATCAATACGCGCTTTAATTACCTACACGGGGTGGGAAAGGGTAGAATATGGATATGATGACCGATGCACTAATACCACGTGTAGCCCCTCATTGAGGAGTGTCATACCGGGTATTGCATTGATGTGATCCATATTATCACAAACATAGGTTATCCTTTACCTTAAATGTTTAGATTATAACCTTTTTTTACTTAGACTTTTTATACCCGTTTTCAAAAACTTGCATGCTTAAAATTTAAATCCCCTCTTATTTGAGCCTTTATTTGTTTGTTTGCTAAACCATACAAATTCAAAAGCTGTTTGGCCGGGAACCACACTTGTGGATCCTGAGGGGTGCCTAACACCTTCCCCTTGGGATAATTTCAAGCCCTTACTCTATCTCTAGTTAACAATGTAGTTGTAAATGAACCCCTTAGGTGCCCTAACACACCTTAAAAATTATTAGGTGGCGACTCTTCTCCTTTTAAAATCCACTTAAAAAGGTTGTCACATGTCGAAGCCCCGATTCTGCGAGGGAAGATTGCAAGGGGGGGGGGGTGACAGCGTACAAGTCATAATACCTAAAGCGAAGCAGCTTATGGTCTCAAACCGCCAAATAATGAGCTAGAGCTCAGAATGACCGGTCAGGTCGTTACATTCTTTCCCACTTAAACATACCTTCATCCTCGAACGTGCCAAGAATGGCTCCGGAGTTGTCCGAAGTCACTGTTTAACACCTCGTGCACCTTCCCGTGCTAACACAACCCAGTTTAGCATTAGCTCGAGTCAATCTGAAAATTCTCCCTTTTGTTTAGTCAAATAAGACTTAGAGCCAAATTCCAACATCCGGACTCCCCACCGGGCCTGCTTTCAAGATAGAACATCGTATTAGCCACTACATACCATACCGAAACATGATTGCATACCTTTATCTGAATTCACACCATGCACCGCATATTTCACATCACCATAACAACATCCGATGACAACAATAGCCAGAATTCCACGAATCAGATGCCCACAACACACCTCATGACACATTATAGGTCCTGTTCCAACCCTTGCAATGCTGCCATGACGGATGATATATGTAGGAATTTCATAACCGACTGCTGAGTCGACAAATCATTGAGTCTCTCTCCCTGACAAGAACCTTTAACTCATTCTGAACCAAATAATGGTATTTTCTCTTTAATATACTTCATATAATCCGTTCGCATTAAATACTGATAACAATAATCTCGTCTCAGCTGTGCGAGCTAGTCAGGCAATAAACCACCCCAAACATGACCGATACTGTTACATGATGCCACAATGTTCCAATAAGCTACAAACTCGAACGTGATACATAAAGAAAATGAACTGTGGAATGGACTTCTCAACCCACGCAACTAATATGAACTTTTTATCAGAAAATGGGAAGAAAAACACACAAAAATAGATATAGGGGACTGTATTCAACATCACATTGTTGCAGCGTGCAACCCGCTCCAAACAACATACCTGTGGCGGCGTGCCACCCGATCCAAACACAAAATGTAACGAACATGCCGGTCGTTCCGTGAAATTAGTGCCATTTTCCCTGTTTCTTCTTTATCATTTGTTTCTTAGCCTAATTAAGTTGTGTTGGGTCCGTTGTTTTGGGTTCGTAATGGTCATGGTGAGAATTGAGACACTTAGTCTCTTAAATTGGCTTAATAGTTGGAAAAGTCAATCGGGAGTTGATTTGTAGGTAAACGACCTTAGAATGTGGATTTTATAGCTCAAATCGCTTTGTTAGGTGATTTGGAGCTTATGAATGCGTTCAAAATGTGGTTCTGAGGTCCGGTGTAGAATTAGGCTTGAAATGGCAAAATTGAGTTTTTGGCGATTTTCGGTCGGCACTAGAAATAGGCTATCAAGGTCAGAATGGAATTCTGGAAGTTGGGACAGGTTCGTAGTGTCATTTTGGATATGTGTGCAAAGTTTCAGGTCAATCGGACGTGTTTTGGGTGGTTTCGACATCATTGGCGAAATTTAGAAGTTACAAAGTTCATAAGCTTGAATCCGAGGTAAATTTGGTGTTTTGGCGTTGTTTCGAGTGTTTTGAAGGCTCAACGAAGTGTGAATAAGGTTATGGGATGTGTTGGAAAGTTTTGTTGAGGTCCCGAGGACCTCGGGCGAGTTTCGGGTGGTTAACGGATCAATTTTTGGATTTGGGAGTTGGCATATTTTTGGTTTTGGTTGCAGAGTTTTTCTTCTTCGCGTTCGCGTTGGTGTAGCCGCATTCGCGAAGGGTTATTGGGAGCTGAGGGCAAAGTTTTCTATGCGTTCGCGATTGGGAGGATGCGAACGCGGAGGTTTGAGGGGAGTGTGCGTCGTGTTCGCGAAGAGTTGTAGGCAGTTGGAGGACCCCCCCTCCCCCCCAGGTTCTTGGTCTCCGCATTCGCGTATGGGGATCCGCATTCACGAAGGTGTATGTTGGTAACCCTTCGCATTCACATAGATGTGAAAGCTTTCGCGAAGGGCATTTTTGGGTCCAGGAACAGTTAACATACGCGAACGCATGGAGTCGACCACGTTCGCGTAGAAGGATCTGGGTAAAAAGTATATAAACCCACCTTCGCAATTTTTTGCCCATTTCTCACCATTTTTGAACGACTTTGAAGCCTTTTGAGAGGGATTGAAGAGGTAATCAAAGGGAATCACTTGGAAGTAAGTTTTTTGAACTCAATACTCAATTCTATGTTGATTCCTAGGTAATTAGACCTGAAATTAATGGGATATATTATTTGGAGACATTTGAGTGGGGATTTGAGGGGACATTTGAGGTCCGATTTTGATGTTCTTAGTATTTATAGACTCGTGGGAGGATAAGGATTCTAGTTTTGTGATTTTTATCGAATTCCGAGATGTGGGCTCGGGGGTCGGGTTTGGCCCATTTCGGGATTTGTGCTTTATTTTGATAATTTTCGAATGGGTTTCGTCTCCCTAGTATTGATGATATTAATCTGGTTTTGGTTAGATTTGGAGAAATTGGGAGATGATTCGAGAGGCAAGAGCATCGCAGATTAGTATTCGGGCCGGTTTGAGGTAAGTAATGACTATAAATCTTGTCCTGAGGATATGAAACCCATGACTTTGTATTTCCTCACTATTTTAGAGTGGCGCACATCTGGATGACGAGTGTGTGGCGTACACTAATGGGGGATTGTGACTTGGTCCGCCTTGTGGCAACTATTGAGTTGCGTATTTGCTTCTAAATCTTATGATAATTTGTGTTTGAAGACTATTACTATATTTTGGGCTGTACGCCATGTTTGGGGACTTGTGTCGACCTATTTAGATCGCTTGGGGACTGTTTACTGCTATTCCTCACCGTGTTGACTCATGATTTAAACTCAGTCATATCCTGTTTAACTGATTTTGAAACTCAGTTTTATTTACACTATTTTGTGATATAAAAGATATTTTGGGTCGAGAAGCCCATTTTATTGTTAGTTCGGTGGCTTTTTCAGAGATTTCTGACTGAGTGAGGCCGAGGGCCTATGTTGTGATGATATTATGGGATCGGTCTGTATGCCGCAGCATGATACATTGTTTATGATATGTGAGAGGCTGAGAGCTTGAGTGATTATGCCACGAGATGGCTTGATATTAGCTCTTGGGCTGCAGGAGCCCCTCTGGAGTCTGTATACCCCCAGTGAGCGCAGGTACCTACTGAGTGCAAGTGCCGAGTGTCGAGTGACGAGTGACTTGGGAGGCATGAGTGATTGTGGGTAGCCCGAGGGGCTGATACTAAGTGATTGTGAGGCATGCTGAGTGTCTAATGCTGAGTAATGATACGCCCGAGGGCAATTTATGATACATGTTTTCATTTGAAAGACTATTTGTAAACTCTGTCAATTTTATATACTGAATCGTTTTGATCTCTATAGAACTTGTAATAAAACACACTTTCAAATGTTATTCATTGAAATCAAAATTTAAATGCTACAAGGCAACGTATCTGTGTTTTCTGAAAGAAAGGCTTCAATTACTATGCAATTCTGACTGTATTTACTTGTTTCATAGCCTTAGACACTATTTACTCTCATTACTACTGAGTTGGCGTACTCACATTACTCCCTGCACTTTGTGTGCAGTTTCAGGTGCTGGGTCTGAGCGCTAGATTCTTTCCTTTTCTCTTGGAGCCGGAGTTGGAATTTTGAGATAGCTTTTCGGCGTCCACAACATACCCTTTCCCCCCTTCTTATTCTGTTATTTACTTCTTATTCCTAGACTTAATGTAGTATGAAAATAGAATTTCCTTGTATTATTCATAGATGCTCATGACGTTTGACTCCAGGTTTTGGGGCGGTGTCATAGATATTTTGCTATTTCTGTTGTTTTGAAATGTTAATCGGATAAATTTTATGATATACCAGAAAACTTTAAATTAATTGAAAGATTTTATGTATTATTTCACGATTGATTGGCTAGCCTAGTACCATGATAGGCGCCATCACGGCGAGTGTAGGTTTGGGGTCGTGACAAGTTAGTATCAGAGCCTAGGTTACATAGGACTCATCGGTCATGAGCAGGTTTAGTAGAGTCTTGCGGATCGGTACGGAGACGTCTGTACTTATCTTTGAGAGGCTACAAAACCCTTAGGATTCTCTCATTCCTGAATTCTGTCGTGCGAATCTGTTGATTCTGGAAATCTAAACTTTTGTTGTTTCATTCTCTCACATATGGTGAGGAGACGCGCTACTGATCAGGGTGACCAGACACAAGCTAGACCAGTGAGAGGTCAAGGCCTCGGTAGAGGTAGGGGCGCAGCCCGTGCAACAGCCAGGGCAGTACCCGTAGACCCACCGACTGTTCAGGATCAGTTCCCCGCTGCAGATGTCGAGGGGGACACGCTCATGCAGCGAAAGTGCCTATTGTGATTCCGGGTCTTCAGGAGACCCTGGCTCAGATTTTGATGTTGTGCATCAGCCTTGCACATGCAGTCGCTATTTCTTCTACTGTCGCTACTTCTTAGGCCGAAGAGGCACTAAGACTCCAACTGCCCGGACACTTGAGCAGGTCGTTCAGGGGCTTCAGACACTCGGGGCAGCTCTAGCCCAGCCGGTTGCACCAGTCCAGGATTTTGTGATTCCTGTCATGCCAGATGACGAGCAGCGTAGGTTGAAGAGATTTGGTAGACTTCAGCCTCCGACATTCAGTGGTGCCGAGGGCGAGGATGCCAGGGTTTCTTGGACAAGTGTCAGAGTATGCTTCATACTGCAGGGATACTGGAGACCAGTGGGGTCTTGTTTACTACTTTCTAGTTCTCAGGAGCTGCATTCACTTGGTAGGAGTTTTATGAGAGGCGTAGGCCTATTGGTGCAGTACCCCTTACTTGGCAGCAGTTCTCCACTCTCTTTTTAGAGAAGTATGTTCCCCAGTCTCACAGAGAGGAGCTGCGTATTGATCACGCCTCACCCACACTACTATATAAGTAGGAAGGCAAGGATCGTGTAGCTTTTACCCGAATGGTCGGGATCGAATCCACAGGGAGTCTATAATGGGGGTGAGTGTCTAAGTGATCTAAAAGGGTCGAGTGTTTCTAATTGCACTTCTAAACATTTGTTGGTATTGAACTATGCTAAGTGTACTCTATTGTTTGTAAGCTAATTACTGACTAAGTTGTTTTTGTTGTTGTTTTCTGATATTGATAAAGCCACTAGGGTCATGACCTTTGCCTAGGTGGATACACAACGGGTTTCAATTCTAAGGTCGGGGAATTGGTTAGGGATACAACTATAACCAATGCACGAAGGTGCCCACTCTGTACCTCTCGGTAGTTTGAGTGATTTTCCCCTAATTGCCCCTCTCGGGGTCAATTGGGTGTCAATTAATCAAGCAATTAAGGCTTAGGTAAGGTATTACTCTCTCGAGGTTTAACCCGTTAATTAGGCCTCAAGTAGGGTTTTACCATTTCTGGGTTTAACCCAATTGATTGGGACTACAAATCTCTTGATAATGCCCTAATTTTATATTAGGCTAATTTCTAGACTCAAGTCTTCTTTCTCAAGAGAGACCCAAGTCATGAAAAGGCTAATTAGTGTTTGCAACCACTAATTATGGCAATAGAAACCTTGAATTAGCCTAAATAGCCAACACCCATTAATTTTCCAACCTTAATTTCAAAAACCCATTACATACCCACACTAGGGTTGAGCCACAACCCTAGCTAATGGGTCTAGCTACTCATAATCAAAGATGAAAACAATGATAGAGAAGAAGAAGAACCCATTTAATTGATTCCTAACAATGAAATTGAAGTTTCAATGTTAAAAATACAAGAACAAAGCTAGAAAGATGAAAACCCTAAAATATTCACGTGCTCTCTACTTCAGAAATTACAAGATGTGTAAATAAATTACAAAATAGTCTGCCAAATTTTCGGACCGCGAAGACACGACCGCAGTCCGCGAAAATAATTGGGCTGCTGAGCTGCTGGGCTTCTGATAAGGCTCGACCGCGGACCGTGGTCGCGGTGGAAATTCGCCTTGCCTGCATCCTCTGTGGATCATTCCACCGCGGACCGCGAAATGAAGACCGTGGCCGCGGTGGAAACTTGCATTGCTTGCAGCCTCACTGGAATGCCACCGTGGATCGCGAAATGAAGATCGAGGCCGCGGTAGAAACTTGCATGCTTGCAGCCTCATTGGAATGCCAATGCGGACCGTGAACTGAGGACCGCGGCGCGGTGGCCTTTTTCTTAATCATTTTTGTTGTGTTTGATGTGAGGGATGTGATGAAGTGAAAAAGAAGGCACAAAAGAAAGAAAAGAGAAAATGCAATGAAAAAGAAAGAAAAGAAAAGAATGAAAAACGAGGCAAAAATCCAAGTTATCAACTCCCCCAAACTTAAGCTCTTGCTTGTCCTCAAGCAAACAAAATAAGCCCCACCCCTATGATAGATTTCACGAAAATTCGGCAGTACTAATGGTGACCTCAACTAGCATCAAGTGGGACTAACCATAGCCCCTAATGCGAATGAATCATTGACAATGATTGAACTTTTCAAAACCATAGTTTCAAGTGTGATACAAGAGCTTCAAGGGTTGTTCCAACTCATCAGTGAAATTCTAACTACTACCTCGGTCAGTGTGGATCCCAGACTCTTATTCCGTGACTTTCCCTAAGCACCTCACCTTTAGAATAACGACACTCAGAACGAGGAATATGGGGAATCTCTCATCTCTCATCAAGGAAAAAGTCCCAAGTTCGGCTTAAATTACGATAGGCTTGCCCTTTGTGTAAATCACCACTAATGTAGGTTTCACTCGACCCGAGATCATACAGGGCTTTTGTGGAATCATGATGAAGGCTTTTGGTTAAGGGTAGGGAGTATTTGGTCAGAGTAAATTTTATCTTTCCTTAAGCACTTCATTTTTAACCGTTCTCACATTTTTCTTGACTCTTTGAGTCCTTTTATCAGGGTTGGAGAGACACACTGTCACACCTTTTTTTGTTCATTCTAGACACTTTTCTTCCTCTTATGCATTCCAAACTTTTGGCAACACTTTTTCATCAATTCCCTTTATTTCTTCTTTTTGTTCATTCTTTTCTTTTCTTTCTTTTTCATTGCCTTTTCTCTTTTCTTTCTTTTGTGCCTTGTTTTTCACTTCATCACGTCCCTCATTTATCCCCCAAACTTATGCTTTTTGCCTAGCGCCAAGGAAAGATCGGGTGCCAAGAGAGGGTAAAAGAATGGTTGAGGGCTTGTAACTTGGTTTTTGAAAGAAAAGGCTTAAGGATCAAAAGGGTTGACTAGGGAATTTGTCTTTTGGAAGGTCATGGAAGTGTTCAATTCTTCGTTCAAGCCAAGGAAAGCCTATAGTCACTTCTCAAGTCAAATTACACCTAGAATTTCGCCTAGACAACACTCAGGGCAAGTTCTAGACTAGTGGCACGGAACTTGGACTTTCAATTACGAATTTCTCACCAATGACAGCTAAAGGATTGATATAGAAACCGAGTAGAGGTCCCACAACGACCTTAGTCGGGTTTTGAGTAACAAAAATGGTCCCGAAGAACCACCCGATGATTATCGGCCAACAATAGAGTCTCATGATCGTCACTATCACCATCCTAAACACAACGGTTTGTCTTTGACCATGGGATCGAAGGAAACTGTGTTAGGCCCAAGTGAAGCTTTTCTTGAGGCACCGTTATTGAAAGACCAAAAAAACAAAAAGAAAGGAAAAAATAGACTCAAACCCTTAAGAAGGTTGTCACACCGTCCATCCTTGGGAAGAGCCACCCGGTTCAAACAAATTCCACCTTTGGAAAGAACCGTGGCGTTAAGAAAACCAAAGGTTTATTTCTCGCGCGAAAACCAAACAAGAAGCTATGAAAGAAAAATAAGAAGCTATAAAATAGAAAAAGTGCGTAAAGTAAAGTGCGTGGGATAGAATGAATATGTATATTAGGGGAATTAGACGAATATACATAGGGGATGAATATTTACAATGGATAGTTAACTTATACATACCAAAATAGTAAACTTATCTACATACCAAAATGGGAAATAACATAAAGAAAAAGAAAGAAAATATTTTTTGCATTATACAACCCAATGTAACCAAATTAAATGCCTATAGGGCCACTCCCCCAACTAAGAGATAATATTGTCCTCAATGCTATATAATCAAAATAGTGCAAAAAAATAGGGGGGAGAGAGAGTAAAGAAAACTCCCTATTTGCCCTTGGCCTGCTGTGGTCCATGCTACTGTGTCTGTGAGGGGATAGGGTCTGCCTGAGGCTGGGACTGTGAAGGGGCCGGATCTGCTGCTTCCTGTGGCTGGGACCGTGAATGGGCTGGGTCTGCTGCTGCCTGTGATGGAGCTCCGGTGGTCTGGGCCTCCTGGCTCTATGACTGGGTCTGCTTTGTGGGAGGGTCTGCCAGTACAAGTCTGATGTCCTGAGCACGGGGCATAACCTTCCTCTTCTTCAATGGCCTCACCGAATCCTCCTCCTGCACTGTCTGCTGCCCTGGCTGCTACTGTGTCAGCTACTGTGGCTGTGGCTCTTTAGGGTCTGCTAGTAGCATCTCCAGAGGAATCTGATCACCCTTTAGCTTGTCCACCTCCTTTCTCAACTTCGCCACCTCCTCCTTTGACGCACGAGTCTTTCTCCACTTCTTTGTTTCTTTGGCCAACTTTGTCAATGCATTCTCATGTGCACCCACCGCTTCCAAGATTTTCTTCTAGTTTTCCAGAATATCTTTCCGAGTGTCCTCAACAGACTGTGGGACCTGTGGTGGGAGAGGGGTAGCTGAGACTGCCACAGCTGTAGAGATTGCAGTCAGCTTTGTAGTAGTTGACTGCATCCAATTGTTGAGGCTTGTAAGTGTCTGGTTCAGCCAGTGAGCAGTCATGGGATAGGCTCTGGTGGATGGAATGTCTGTGCCGGTGGAGGTAGAAGGGCCTGGAGCCTCCTCTGTAATGTTTGGCCGGGGAAAGGAAGGTTCCACCACCACCACTGGCTCTTCAGATTGGCTAGTGGAAGAAACGGACTTACCCTTTGACTTCTTCTTAGGGTTGTCATCAACCTTCAAATCATACCAAGAAAAGGGCGCTTTGGGCTTGACTTTGGTGTCAAATCGCTTCTTGGTTACCTCCTGGTCTTCACAGTACATTGTCAGATAATGAGGAAAGGGGTAAGAAGTATCACCTTTGCTGACAACCCGGCTAATAACCTCAGACATCACATTCCCCATATTGATGGGGTACCCAGCCATGATAGATGCAACCAGTACAGCCCGACTGAGGGGGAGGGTCTTGTCATAATGTGTCGGATCCAGCCTGCTGCATACAAAAGTTTCCCACCCTTTAGCTTCAAAGTTAAGAGTCTTCCTAGTGATAGTCTTCCCAGCAGTCAGCCACTCCGGAGTCTCCCCGGGGTTAGCCAAGTGTAAAGCCAACCAATTTCTAGCTGCATCCTTTTCTGCCAGTTTCTCCCGGTACAAAGAATCATCTACATCGTCCATCTCCAAATATTCATTGAGTTATTTTCTATCAAAAGGCACTGTGAGATTGCGGACTTGGGATGCCTTTGAGTCCTTTGCAAGAAATAGCAAATTTGTGTAGAATTCTTTCACTATGTGATCATTTGCATCCGGGAGATGCTCATTGAAGTAGGACCACCCTTTTCTGTCTCTGAACTGCTGCTTCACATTGGGGTTGTAGGTAGACAACTCTTTAAGTGAAAAGGTACGCTCCAAAATGAGTGAACGTGCGGTCCACAATTCCTTGAACCTGTGAAAGGCCTGCTCACTAACAAAACGATCTTTCCACCATCCGAATTCCGAGTGCGCTCGACCCCCTCAACCACCGGTTCATCCCCATTGCCATCACTTGAATTCTCCCCAGATAAGGAAGCTGTAGGGGAAGTGGAGTATGAGTGTGCGCTGGAGGAGGATTTAGTTGGGGAGAGATGAGACAGGGTCCAATGGAGATGACTGTGATGAGGCCTTCTATGACGGAGCATACTCACTCACCGATGGTGAAGGAGGGGAGTCTCTAGCCCAAGTAGCCCGTCGAGATGACTGAGGAGGAGTTGAAACTTTGGACAGTTTCCAGGGTGCCCCCGGGCCTCTCCCCCTTTGAGATTCTCCTCGACCAGTTTGTTTATGACCACCTCCTCGAGATAGAACAATTGTCTGCAAAGTAAACATAGGTGAACATGGTTAGTTCCCAGAGCATTGTTGTTCAGACACTTATGTAACAAATTAACGTCCAATTGCACAGCTTATAGGCCATCGCGGACAGCGAAAAATCAACCGCGGACTGCGGTTGGTGACCCTCTGAAGGACATGAGTCTCTGGACCTTCACATTGCGGACCGCGAAAAACTGATCGTGGCCGCGAAGTAAGATCCAGAGAAGTATCAATTCTGAATAACAGGGATCGCGGACCGCAAAAATTTGACCGCGGTCCGCGAAAATTTGACCGCGGTCCGCGAAAAAGCATTTTGGGTTTGCAAACACAAGCACCGCGGTCCGCGAAAAAGGGACCGCGGACCGCGAAGTCAGTTTCTACCTAGGGTTTCCAGATTTTACCATTTCTACGCTCAAGTGTTCATTTAGTTAAGCCCTACATGATTAATCAGTGTAATTGTATTCCAAGGGACTAAACTGAACCTTTTTGGACTAACCCTAACATTTTCAAAGCCTACAAAGTGAAATATTATGAAAAAGAAGATGAAAATAAAGAAAATGAAGAAATTAAGAACTTAATTAATCACAATTACACTTACTAGATGCTTGGATGATAGTTTGGATAAGAGCAGTGAGGTTCAGAGAATGCAGGAGTAAGACACAGTCCAAAGATGCTTTGAAAAGTTAAAGTGCGTAAAGTAGGAAATGAAACCCTAGTGGCCTATTTATAGAGAAGAGCTGGGGTCCACCCCTCTTACCTACCGCAGACCGCGAAAAATCGACCGCGGTCCGCAGTCATTCAGTTGTTCATGGCTCAGGCAAAAGCTCACCGCGGACCGTGAAAAATCAATCGCAGCCGCGGTGAGTCAAGTTCAGAAAGGCATCCTTCAGTAAATGGGCTTCGCGGACCGCGGAAAGACAACCGCGGCCGCGAAGCAAATTACAGAGAGGTCCTTCAAGAAAGATCCAGTGAACCATTGTTACATCCGTTGGGCTTCGCGGACCGCGAAAAGGCAACCGCGGCCGCGAAGCAAATTCCAGAGAGGTTCTTTTTCCACACTTAGCCAAATTTCCTGTGTCAAAATCATCCTACACATCCAAAAACCAGTTAGTGAAATAGTGAAGCCTATTCTACCAAGAAAAACAAAGAAAACGAAAATAAAGACACATGGTTTGCCTCCCAAGAAGCGCCTGATTTAACGTCGTGGCACGACGCATGTTATCGGGATCATTCGAGATGAAGAAGTGCCACCACGTGGCTGTCATCGACTTTTCCAAGATAGTGCTTTACCCGGTGACCATTTACTCTGAAGACTTCACCACTTTTGTTCTTGAGGTCAAGAGCCCCAAATGGAGTAACAAATACCACTTCAAAAGGTCCACTCCACTTTGACTTGAGTTTTCCCGGGAATAGCCTCAACCGAGAATTGAACAATAAGATCAAATCACCAACCTTGAACTCTTTACCTCGAGCATATTTTTCATGTAGGTATTTCATTTTTTCCTTATACAAGGACGAACTGGAGTACACACGGAATCTAAACTCATCCAACTCATTCAATTGCTCCACCCGAAGATTTGAAGCTACATCCCATTCCAAATTCAACTTTTTCAAGGCCCACATAGTTTTGTGCTCCAATTCTACTAGAAGGTGGCATGGTTTTCCGAAGACCAAGAGATATGGGGACATCCCAATTGGTGTCTTGTAGGTGGTCCGGTAAGTCCAAAGAGCATTATCTAATTTCTTGGCCCAGTCGGTCCTATTGGCATTGACCGTTTTGGATAATATGCTCTTTATCTCTCTGTTAGACACTTCAACTTGGCCACTAGCTTGAGGGTGGTACGGGGTAGTGACTTTATGATTGACCCCATACTTGGAAAGCAAGGAGTCGAAGGCTTTGTTGCAAAAATGTGACCCCCCGTCACTGATGATGGCTCGTGGAGTGCCAAACCTAGTAAAGATATTCTTCTTGAGAAAGGCTATCACACTCTGCGCTTCATTATTTGGTAAGGCCACGGACTCCACCCACTTTGACACATAATCAACCGCAACCAAGATGTACGTGTTTCCACATGAACTCACGAATGGCCCCATGAAGTTGATGCCCCAAACATCAAAGATATCTACCTCAAGAATCGAATTTAAAGGCATCTCATCCCTTTTGGAAATTCCCCCTGCTCTTTGGCATTCATCACACCTCTTCACTAGGTCACTAGCATCCTTATACAAAGTGGGCCAAAAGAACCCACAACTCAGCACTTTAGAAGCAGTTCTCGCCCCTCCGTGATGATCACCATACGGTGAGGAGTGGCAAGACTCAAGGATAGCTAGTTGCTCTTCTTCCAGTACACCTCGCCGGATCACCCCATCGGTGCAAATCTTTAATAGATAAGGCTCGTCCCAGTAGAAATCCAAGTTGTCCCTTCGAAGCTTCTTCCTTTGGTTAGAAGAGAGCTCACAAGGGACAACTCCGGTGACGAGGAAATTAGCAATATCCGCGAACCAGGGCATCTCTAGCATTGACATTGAAAGGAGTTGTTCATCCGAAAAACAATCATTGATCTCAAGTCCGTCACAAGGACATCCTTGCTCCTCCAACCGGGACAAATGATCGGCTACTTGATTCTTACTCCCTTTTCCGTCCACGATCTCTAAATCAAACTCTTGTAATAACAACACCCATCTGATAAGTCTTTCTTGGAATCCTTCTTGGTCATGAGGTACCGAAGTGCTGCGTAGTCAGTGTGAACTATGACCTTGGCACCCATCAAATAAGGGCGAAATTTTTCCATGGCAAAGACTATAGATAGAAGCTCCTTCTCCGTGACTGTGTAGTTCATTTGAGCAGAATTCATTGTCTTGCTGGCATAGTAGATTGGATGAAACACTTTGTTCAACCTTTGCCCAAGCACAACACCCACATCAACATCGCTTGCATCCACATAAGCTCAAATGGTGCACTCTAATCCGGCACCGTGATAATGGGAGTGGTAGTGAGCTTGTGTTTTAAGAGTTCAAAAGCCTGCATACAATGCTCATCAAAACTGAATTTAGCATCCTTCTCTAGAAGCTTGCATAATGGATTCACCACCTTAGATAAATCTTTGATAAACCGTCGGTAAAAACCGGCATGGCCAAGAAAGCTACGGACTCCTCTCACTGAATTAGGTGGTGGAAACTTTGAAATAACCTTGATCTTTGCCTTATCAACCTCAATGCCATTCTTTGAAATCTTATGGCCCAAAACGATTCCTTCCTCCACCATAAAGTGTCATTTTTCCCAGTTCAAGACCAAATTCGTTTCTTCACACCGAGAAAGGACTCTATCAAGATGACCCAAGCATTCGCCGAAAGAATCCCCGACGACACTGAAGTCGTCCATAAATACTTCCAGAAATTCCTCCACCATGTCGGTGAAGATTTCCATCATACATCTTTGGAAAGTGGCCGGGGCATTACAGAGTCCGAATGGCATGCGAGCAAAGGCAAAAGTGCCATATGGGCAAGTAAAGGTAGTCTTCTCTTGATCCTCTGGGGCTATCAAAATTTGATTATATCCAGAATACCCGTCGAGGAAAAATAAAAGGCCCGGTCTGCGAGCCTATCCAACATTTGATCCAGGAATGGTAGAGGAAAATGATCTTTACGGGTTACCATGTTGAGCTTGCGGTAGTCCATGCACACCCTCCATCCGGTAACCGTCCTTGTAGGAATGAGCTCATTTTTATAATTTCTTATCACTATCATTCCACCCTTTTTCGGAATGCATTGGACCGGAGAAGTCCAAGCACTATCCGAAATTGGATAGACAACACCCGCAACAAGCCATTTTATAACTCCTTCTTCACAACCTCTTGCATAGCTTCATTGAGTATTCTTTGATGTCAACAGAGGGTTTGGCTCCATCCTCCAATATGATCTTATGCATGCAAAAGGCAGGGCTAATACCCCGAATATCCGCCAAGGTCCAACCGATTGCTTTCTTCCTCCTCCTTAGCACTTTTAAAGTTGAGTCAACCTGCATTTGGGTTAGGCAAGAGGAAAGAATAACTGGTAAAGTACAAGTGGGACCAAGGTATTCATACCTGAGGTGGAAAGGAAGTGGCTTCAACTCCAGATTTGGAGGTTCTTCAATGGATGGCTTTGTTGGTGGGGTCTTCCTGTTCTCCAAGTCCAAGGACAATTTTCTGTGAGCATAAGAATAAGACCCCATGCCTTGAAGATCATGGGTACTCTCAAGAACACCATCTACCACTGATTCCTCGTGATTCAAAAAGGACAACTCCATAGGATCATCAACATGGATCATAGCACTAGCATCGTCAATAATAACCTCAGACACGAGGTCCATAAAAGAGCAAACTTCAGTGCTGTTGGGCTGCTTCATAGATTTGCATACATGGAAGACCACTTTTTCATCACCTACTCTGAATGTAAGTTCCCCAGCTTCAAAGTCGACCAAGGCCTTCCCGGTGGAAAGGAAAGGCCTCCCCAAGATAATAGGGACCTCAAAATCAACCTCACAATCGAGGATAACAAAATCTGTCAGCAATATGAACTTGTCCACTCTCACTAAGACATCATCAATAATACCTAGGGGCCTCTTCATCGATCTATCCGCCATTTGCAAGCGCATAGAGGTTGCCCTAGGTTGTCTGATACCCAAAGTCTTGAACACAGCATACAGAATCAAATTTATACTTGCCCCAAGATCACATAGGTCTTTTGCAAAGTCTGCACTTCCAATTGTGCAAGGAATAATGAAGGCACCCGGATCTTCAAGTTTTGGTGCCATGGAGTGAATAATAGCACTCACTTGGTGATTCATCTTAATGGTCTCACACTCCATGGACCGCTTTTTAGTCACCAAGTCCTTCATGAACTTAGCGTATCCTGGCATTTGCTCCAAGGCCTCAACCAATGGAACATTTATGGTAAGACTCTTCATCATATCAAAGAACTTTTTAAACTGGGTCTCTTGCTTTTGTTTTGCCAAGATAGGGAGGAGGTGGCCTAGGAATGGTGCCTTTGGGGCCACCGGTTCCGGCATGTCAATTATGTGCTCCCTAGGCGGGTTCACATTTCTACCCAAATCTTCCCCATTGTCATGTATGTCAATTCTCACCTCACCTTCAATTGGATCATCCATTGCTTGTTCCACATCAACTGGTAACTCATCTTGGGGTACAACTTCATCATCGACAACAACCTTCTTTGGACCCGAAGTACTTGCTTCACCACCTTTTCCACTCCGAGTAGTCACCGTCATTGGCATGACCGGTGCTGTTATTGTTCCCACCCTTGGGGTTCACTACCGTATCACTCGGTAGTGCACCCTTCGGGCGTGTGTTTAAGGCATGTGAAATCTGGCCCATTTTTACTTCAAGATTTCGGATAGAAGTAGTGTGAGAGGATATCTGGGCATCGGATTCTGCATTTCTCTCCATCATATGTTTGAACATGTTTTCTATCCGACCCATATCCGAGCTTGAAGAACTTTGTCCATGAGATTGATATGGAGGGGGGTTGATTGGTTGTTGGTACATCAAGGGCCTTTGAAAACCCGACCCCCAACTACCTTCGCCTCCCCAATTGTTGTTGTTATTTCTTCTAATCCAATTCCCCTCGTTGTTGTTCCCCCACTTTCGGTCATTATTGTTGTTCCATTGATGCTCATTGGTATTGCTCCAATTCCTAGCATTGTTATTGTTCCAGTTTCATGGCCTTTGATTCCTCCAGCTTTGAGTATTACCCTGCCCTTGGTAGTTGTTTGCATACATAACATCCTCATCTTGGTCATGACCACTCGTACCTTGATCACCACGAGTTTGCCTAACATTCCCCCGGGGTCTCCTTTGGTTTCCTTGCATATGCACTCCTTCCATAGCATTCACTTGCTTCGGCACTTGCAATTGTTGGAGTTTGGCTTTAGCAAGTTGGTTCATGGTTGTTGTGAGCTCGGCAATTGCTTTCCCTTGTTCTTGGAGTTCTTTATATAGACTATTCACACCGGTTTCCCCTTGAGGCACATTTGCTCTACTTTGCCAAGCCGAAGATGTGTCGGCCATTTCATCAAGAATCGCACATGTCTCCGGGTACGTCAACTTCATAAAATTACCACCGGCCAATTGGTTGACCACACATTGATTTACTGTGTTGATTCCCTAGTAGAAGGTTTGTTGTATCATAGTCTCGGTCATGTCATTGTTCGGACACTCATTGACCATGGTTCTATAGCGTTCCCATATTTCATGTAGTGGCTCGTTTGGCTCTTGTTTGAATGCCAAAATCTCATCTCGAAGGGCCGCCATGTGGCTTGGGGAAAAGAACATTGCAATAAATTTATCCGCAAACTCGTCTCAAGTGGATATAGAATGTTTTGGGAGACGCTCAAGCCAATCCAATGCCTTTCCCCGAATAGAGAACTGGAACAACCATAACCGTAATGCGTCCTCCAACACATTAGTTTGCTTACTCCCCCAGCAGGTACCAACAAAGCCTTTGAGATGCTTATAGGCATTCTGGTGCGCGGCTCCGGTGAAGTATCCTCTTTGCTCTAGGAGAGTGAGCATCACATTTGTGATTTGGAAGTTCCCCGCTCGAATCCTTGGCGGGACTATGGCACTAGAGTACACCTCGTTTGGAAGAACCCGAGGGGCAGCTCTAGGAGCTAGAGGTGGGGGAGGGTCTGGGATATCATCCTGTATATTGGCCTGTCGGCCCCTTCTTTGTGGAGGAAGTTGATTAATTTCATCTTCTTGGTTGTCATACACCTCCTCCCCCGGAATCACATTTCCTAGCGGATAAGCTATTGTACCTAAGTAAACAAAACAAGGAAGTTAAAAATAGAAGGAAAGAAAAACACACTACGCTTCTAGTCACAAAGATAGTCACACCGTTAGATTCCCCGGCAACGGTGCCAAAAAGTGATGACGCCTCACCCACACTACTATATAAGTAGGAAGGCAAGGATTGTGTAGCTTTTACCCGAATGGTCGGGATCGAACCCACAGGGAGTCTATAATGGGGGTGAGTTTCTAAGTGATCTAAAAGGGTCGAGTGTTTCTAATTGCACTTCTAAACATTTGTTGGTATTGAACTATGCTAAGTGTACTCTATTGTTTGTAAGATAATTACTGAATAAGTTGTTTTTGTTGTTATTTTCTGATATTGATAAAGGCACTAGGGTCGTGACCTTTCCCTAGGTGGATACACAACGGGTTTCAATTCTAAGGCCGGGGAATTGGTTTGGATACAACTATAACCAATGCACGAAGGTGCCCACTCTATACCTCTCGGTAGTTTGAGTGATTTTCCCCTAATTGCCCCTCTCGGGGTCAACTGGGTGTCAATTAATCAAGAAATTAAGGCTTAGGTAGGGTATTACTCTCTCGAGGTTTAACCCGTTAATTAGGGTTCAAGTAGGGTTTTACCATTTCTGGGTTTAACCCAATTGATTGGGACTACCAATCTCTTGATAATGCCCTACTAGACTCAAGTCTTCTTTCTCAAGAGAGACCCAAGTCATGAAAAAGCTAATTAGTGTTTGCAACCACTAATTATGGCAATAGAAACCTTGAGTTAGCCTAAATATCCAACACCCATTAATTTTCCAACCTTAATTTCAAAAACCCATTACATACCCACACTAGGGTTGAGCCACAACCCTAGCTAATGGGTCTAGATACTCATAATCAAAGATGAAAACAATGAGAGAGAAGAAGAACCCATTTAATTGATTCCTAACAATGAAATTGAAGTTTCAATGTTAAAAATACAAATACAAATCTAGAAAGATGAACACTCTAAAAAATTCACGTGCTCTCTACTTCAGAAATTACAAGATGTGTAAAGAAATTACAAAATAGTCTATTTATAGTCTGCCAAATTTTTGGACAAAAATGCCCCTGCGGGACCACCGCGGACCGTAAAAATAACTGGGCTGCTGGGCTTCTGATAAGGCTCGACCGTGGACCGCAAAATAAGGACCGTGGAAGCGGTGGAAATTTTCCTTGCCTGCACCCTCTCTGGATCATGCCACCGCGGACCGTGAAACCAGGACCACAGCCGTGGTGGAAACTTGCATTGCTTGCAGCCTCACTGGAATGCCACCGCGGACCGCGAAATGGGGACCGCGGCCGTGGTGGAAACTTGCATTTCTTGCAGCCTCACCTGAATGCCACCGCAGACCGGGAAATGAGGACCGCGGCCGTGGTGGCCTTTTGCTTGATCATTTTTGTTGTGTTTGATCTTTGTGCTGGTTCACTCATGTTTTGAGCATATTTTAGACTGAGTGTCTTCATTTCTTGTTCAATCCTGTAACAAGCACAACGTATAAGCTTTTGGGGCCACTTTGTGTACCATTATATCCAAAACTCATGTATAGGGGAACGAAAAGTGAGGCAAAAATCCAAGTTATCATGTATGCAGTTCGAGCAGATGCGTCAGGGTGAGTTGACAATGTCACAGTATGAGATGAGGTTCTTAGAGCTAGATCGTCATGCTTCAGAGTTGGTCCCTACTGAGAGAGAGAGAGAGAGAGAGAGAGAGAGAGAGAGAGAGAGAGAGAGAGAGAGGATCAGGAGATTCGTTGATGGCCTCACTTATGAACTTCGTATTTTGATGACTAGAGAGAGAGAGTATCAGGTGCCACTTTTGAGTAGATTGTGGATATTTCCCGGGATATTGAGGCAGTTCGCCGTCAGGAGCGGGAGGCCAAGAGGCTTCGAGGATCTGTTAGTTTCAGCAGTGCTCCTTCCAGAGGACAGTTTTAGCAGAGTAGAGGACGCCCATTTAGGCCTCCTCAGCCAGCTCGCCCAACTTATAGTGGTGCATCATCAGGTCAGGGTCCCCACAGTTCTCATCTGGGCCGTTCTTCATTCGGTGCCCTTCAACCCAAAGTTCATCTCGAGCACCATCAACTCAGGGTTCCTCCATGCATGGTTCTTCTAGTGGTTATCCTTGTGCTAGGGGTTCCCTTCAGTCCCCGTCTACGACTCCAAGGAGTTGTTTTGAGTGTGGAGAGTTTGGGCATGTGTGGAGGCAGTGTCCTCGTAGTCAGGGTGGGTCATCTGAGTAGAGGAGTCATCCCTCGACTTCATCTCCAGTTACTTCACCACCTGCCCAAGCAGCTAGGGGTGGGGGTCAGACAGCTAGAGGCCGCCCTAAAGGGGGAGGTCAGGCTCATTTTTATGCACTCCCAGCCAGAGTAGATGTTATAGCCTACGATGTAGTGATTAGAGGTATTGTCTCAGTCTGTCACCAAGATGCCTCGGTCTTATTTGATCTTGGTTCCAAGTATTTTTATGTCTCATCCTACTTTTCTCATTTTCTGTATATGCCCCGCAAGTCTTTAGTTATATCTGTTCATGTGTCGACTTCAGTGGACGATACTATTATTGTGGACCGTGTGTATCGTTCATGTGTGATATCTATTAGGGGTATGGATACCCGAGTGGACCTGTTGTTGCTTAGCATGGTTGATTTTGATGTGATATTAGGCATGGATTGGTTATCTCCGTGTCACGCTGTTCTTGATTGTCACGCTAAGCTCGTGACTTTAGCGATGCCAGGACTTCCGAGAGTCGAGTGGAGAGGTTTTATTGAGTATGTGCCTAGTCGGGTGATTTCATACCTGAAGGCCCATCGTATGGTAGAGAAAGGGTTGTTATCGTATTTGGTTTTCCGAGGGATGTCAGTGTTGAGAATCCCACTATTGATTCTGTTACTGTGGTCCGTGACTTTCCGGACGTGTTTCCTGCAGACCTGCCAGGCATGATACCTGACAGGGATATTGATTTTGCTATTGATCTGGTGCCAGGCACTCAACCTATTTCTATTCCACCGTATCGTATGGCACCAGCGAAGTTGAAGGAATTGAAAGAGCAGCTTCAGGAACTCTTATATAAGAGGTTCATTCGGCCTAGTGTGTGACCTGGGGGGCACTGGTATTATTTGTGAAGAAGAAAGATGGTTCCATGAGAATGTGTATTGACTACATGTAGTTGAACAAGGTTACAGTCAAGAATAAGTATCCTTTGCCTCGCATTGATGATTTGTTTGACCAACTTCAGGGAGCTAGAGTGTTCTCTAAGATTTGACTTGAGATCCGGGTATCATCAGCTAAATATTTGGGATTCTGATATTCCCAAGATGGCTTTCAGGACTCGTTATGGTCATTACGAGTTATGGTGATGTCTTTTGCGCTGACCAATGCCCCAGCAGCGTTCATGCATTTGATGAACAACGTGTTCCAGCCGTATTTTCATTCCTTTTTTATTGTGTTCATTGATGACATCCTAGTATATTCTCATAGCCAGGAGGAGCATGCTCAGCAATTGAGAGTTGTTTTATAGAGATTTAGGGAGGAAAAACTTTATGCAAAGTTCTCCAAGTGCGAGTTTTGGCTTGGCTCAGTAGCTTTCTTGGGGCACGTAATGTCCAGTGAGAGTATTAGGTTGATCCGAAGAAGATAGAAGTGGTGCAGAGTTGGCCCAAACCGTCCTTAGCTACAGAGATTAGGAGCTTCCTTGTTTTGGCAGGGTATTACCGTCACTTTGTAGAGGGGTTTTCTTCTATTGCTTCGCCCTTGACAAAATTGACCCATAAGGGTGCTCCGTTCAGGTGGTCAGACGAGTGTGAGGAGAGCTTTCAGAAGCTCAAGGTTGCATTGACCTCAACTCCCGTGTTAGTATTTCCACCAGCTTCAGGTTCTTATACCGTGTATTGTGATGTCTCGAGGATAGGCAGTGGTTGTGTTTTGATCCAGGAGGGTAGGGTGATTGCCTACGCCTTGCGCTAGTTGAAGACTCATGAGAAGAATTATCCCGTACATGATCTCGAGCTAGCATCCATTGTTCACGCCTTGAAGATTTGGCATCATTATTTGTACCGTGTGCATTGTGAGGTTTTTACTGATCACCGTAGTCTACAACATCTGCTTAAGTAGAAGGATTTGAATTTGCGTCAGAGGAGATGGTTAGAGCTTCTCAAAGACTATGATATCACTATTCTGTACCATCCGGGGAAGGCCAATGTAGTGGCCGATGCCTTGAGTGGGGAGTCTAGCAGATCTTCCAGCAGCAGAGAGACCATTAGCACTGGATTTTCAGGCTTAAGCGGGCCAGTTAGTGATATTGGATCTATCACAGCCCCGTCGGGTATTGTCTTGTATAGCCTCCAGGTCTTCTCTTTAAGACCGGTTAGAGAGTGCCAGTATGATGACCCACACTTGCTCGTTCTTCAGGATAGGGTCCGGTGAGGTGATGCCAGGGATATGGTTATTGGCAAGGATGGTGTTATGAGGATGCAGGGTCGGGTATGTGTGCCCAATGTGGATGGGCTTCGAGAGTTGATTCTAGCAGAGCCCCACATCTCGCGATATTCCATCCATCAGGGTGTCGCGAAGATGTATCAGAATCTGAGACAACACTATTGGTGGAGGCGGATGAATAAGGACATTGTTGGATTTTTAGCTCGGTGTCTCAAGTGTCAGCAGTTCAAGTATGAGCACCAGAGACCAGGTGTATTACATCATAGGTTGGACATTCCAGAGTGGAAGTGGGAGCGGATCACCATTGACTTTGTAGTTGGGCTCTCACGGACTTCGAGGAGGTTCGATGCTACAAGGGTTATTATAGATAGGGTGACCAAGTCCGCGCACTTCATTCCTGTTGGTACTCCCTATTCCTCGGAGCAGTTAACTGAGATTTATATCCGGGAGATTGTCTGGTTGCTTGCTGTCCCAGTTTCTATCATTTATGATAGAGGTACTCAGTTCACATCTCAGTTTTGGAGGGCCGTGCAGAGAGAGATGGGTACTCGGGTTGAGTTGAGCACGGCGTTTCATCCTCAGACTGACGGGTAGTCGGAGCGCACTATTCAAATTCTGGAGGACATGTTGCATGCTTGTGTCATTGATTTTGGGGGTTCATGGGACCAGTTTATGCCACTCACAGAGTTTGCATATAACAACAGTTATCAGCCGAGTATCCAGATGGCTCCGTATGAGGCTTTATATGGTAGGAGGTGTAGATCTCCGATTGGTTGGTTTGAGCTGGGTGAGGCTAGGCTATTTGGCACAGACTTGGTGCAGGATGCGTTGGGTAAGGTGAAGTTGATTCAGGAGCGTCTTCGCTCGGCGCAGTCTAGGCCAAAGAGCTATGCGTACTGGAAGGTCCGGGATGTGTCTTTTATGGTTGGGGAGAAGTTGTTGCTGAAGATGTCACCCATGAAGGGTGTTATGCGGTTGGGGAAGAGGGTCAAGTTGAGTCCCCGGTTCATTGGGCCTTTTGAGGTGCTTCAGAGGGTTGGAGATGTGGCTTATAGACTTGCCTTTCCACCCAGCTTGTTGGGTGTTCATCCGGTATTCCACGTTTCCATCCTCCAGAAGTATGTTAGTGAACCGTCTCATGTTTTGGACTTCAGCACGCTTCAACTTGAGGGTGATATATCCTATGAGGTAGAGCCAATGGCTATTTTGGGTCGACAAGTAAGAATGTTGAGGTCTAAGAATATAACTTCAGTGAAGGTGCAGTGGAGAGGGAAGACGGTGGAGGAGGCCAACTGGGAGACCGAGCGGGAGATGCGTAGCAGATATCCTCACTTATTTGAGACTCCAGGTATGTTTCTAGACCCGTTCGAGGACGAACGTTTATTTAAGAGAGGGAGAATGTAACGACCCGGCCGGTCGTTCCATGAAATTTGCCCTGTTTTTCTTGTTTCTGCTTTATCATGTGTTTCTTAGTCTAATTAAGTTGTGTTGGGTGGGTTGTTTTGGGTTCGGAATGGACGTGGTGAGAATTGAGACACTTAGTCTTTAAATTGGCTTTATAGTTGGAAAAGTCAACCGGGAGTTGGCTTGTAGGTAAACGACCTCGGAATGTGGATTTTATGCATCAGATAGCTTCGTTAGGTGATTTGGGGCTTAGGAGTGCGTTCGAGATGTGGTTTTGAGGTCCGGAGTAGAATTAGGCTTGAAATGGCGAAATTGAGTTTTTGACGATTTCCGGTCGGCAGTGGAAAATAGGCTATCAGGGTCGAAATAGAATTTCGCAAGTTGGGAAAGGTTCGTGGTGTCATTTTTGATATGTGTTCATATTTTAAGGTCAATCGAACGTGTTTGGATGGTTATGACATCATTGGCAAAATTTAGAAGTTACAAAGTTCATAGGCTTGAATCCGAGGTGAATTTGGTGTTTTGGCGTTGTTTCGAAGGCTCGACTAAGTTTGAATAAGGTTATGGGATGTGTTGGAATGTTTGGTTGAGGTCTCGAGGGCCTCAGGTGAGTTTCGGGTGGTTAACAGATCAATTTTTGGATTTTGGAGTTGGCAGATTTCTGGTTTTTGGTTGCAGAGTTTTTCTTCTTCGCGTTTGCGGTGGTGGAGTCGCGTTCCCAAAGGGTTATTGGGAGCTGAGGGAAAATTGTTCTATGCATTCGCGATTAGGAGGATGCGGACGCGGAGGTTTTAGGGGAGTGTGCATCGCTTTCGCGCCCTGGGCTCGCGTTCGCGAATAGTTGTAGGAAGTTGGAGGACCCCCCCCCCCCAGGTTCTTGGTCTACGCGTTCGCGTATGGCGGTCCGCATTCGCGGAGGTGTATGTTGATACCTATTTGCGTTTGCATAGATGTGGACGCGTTCATTAAGGGAATTGTTTGGGCCAGGCACGGTTAGCCTACGCGAACGCATGGAGTCGACCGCGTTCGCGTAGAAGGATCTGGGCAGAAAGTCTATAAATCCACCTTCGTGATTTTTGGCCCATTTCTCACCATTTTTGCACAGCTTTGAAGCTTTTTGAGAGGGATTGAAGAGGGAATCAAAGGAAAACACTTGGAGGTAAGATTTTTGAACTCAATACTCAATTCTATGTTGATTTCTAAGTAATTAGACCTGAAATTAGTGGGATTTAAACCCAAAAATTGTGGAATTAGGGCTTATGATTTGGAGATCTTTGAGTGTGGATTTGAGGGTTCATTTGAGGTCCGATTTTGATGTTCTTGGTATGTATATACTCGTGGGAGGATAAAGATTCCAGTTTTGGGTTTTTTTTTATCGAATTTCGGTACGTGGGCTCGGGGGTCGGGTTTGGCCAATTTCGATTTGTGCTTAATTTTGATAATTTTCAAATGGGTTTCGTCTCCCTAGAATGTATTGATGATATTAATCTGGTTTTGGTTAGATTCAGAGCAATTGAGAGCTGATTCGAGAAGCAAGAGCATCGCAAATTAGTATTCGGGCCGGTTTTAGGCAAGTAATGACTGTAAATCTTGTCCGGAGGGTATGAAACCCCGTACTTTGTATTTCCTCACTATTTTGGAGTGGCGCACATGCTGGATGACGAGTGCGTGACGTGCACTAATGGGGGATTGTGACTTGGTCCGCCCTGTGGCAACTATTGAGTTACGTATTTGCTTCTAAATCTTATGACAATTTGTGTTTTAAGACTATTACTATATTTTGGGTTGTACGCCATGTTTGGGGCCTTGTGCCGACCTGTTTAGACCCCTTGGGGGCTGTTTACTGCTATTCTTCACCGTGTTGACTCATGATTTAAACTCAGTCATATCCTGTTTAACTGATTTCGAATTTCAATTTTATTTACACTATTTTGTGATATAAAAGATATTTTGGGTCGAGAACCCCGTTTTATTGTTAGCCCGAGTGGCTTTCTGAGAGATTTTTGACTGAGTGAGGCCGAGCGCCTATGTTGTGAGGATATTATGGGATCGGGTTGCATGCCGCATCGTGATACACTGCTTATGATATGTGGGAGACCGAGAGCCTGAATGATTATTCCACGAGATGGCTTTATATTAGCGCTTGGGCTGTAGGAGCCCCTCAGGAGTCTGTACTCCCCCAATGAGCGCATGTACCTACTGAGCGCGAGCGCCGAGTGACGAGTGACTTGGGAGGAATGAGTGATTGTGAGGTAGCCCGAGGGGGTGATACTGAGTGATTGTGAGGCATGCTGAGTGTCTGATGTTGAGTAATGATACGCCCGAGGGCAATTTATGATACATGTTTTCATTTGAAAGACGATTTGTGAACTCTGTCAATTTTATATACTGAATCGTTTTGATCTCTATAGAACTTGTGATAAAACACACTTTCAAATGATATTTTACTGAAATCGAACTTTAATTGCTACAAGGTAGTGTATCTATGTTTTCTGAAAGAATGGCTTCAATTACTATGCATTGCTGACTGTCTTTACTTGTTTCATAGCCTTAGACATTATTTACTCTCGTTTTTACTGAGTTGGCGTACTCACATTACTCCCTACACCTTGTGTGCAGATTCAGGTGCTGGTCTGAGCGCTAGCTTCTTTCGTTTTCTCTTGGAGCTGGAGTTGGGATTTTGAGGTAGCTGTTAGGCGCCCGCATCATACCCTTTCCCCCTTCTTATTCTATTATTTACTTCTTATTCGTATACTGAATGTAGTATGAAAATAGAATTTCCTTGTATTATTCATAGATTGTCATGACGGCTGACTCCAGGTTTTGGGGCGGTGTTGTAGATATTTTGCTATTTCTAGTGTTTTGAAATGTTAATCGGATAAATTTTATGATATATCAGAAAACTTTAAATTAAATGGAACATTTTATGTATTTTTTTGCGATTTCTTAGCTAGCCTAGTACCATGATAGGCGTCATTATGACTAGTGTAGGTTTTGGGTGGTGACACAAAATCTATACGGAAATACTTACCGAGCTAAGGTAATCGTAACCACAAAACATCTGAATACCGGACAAAAGTACGCCAAGTGCGTAAACCATCCCTGGGGAGACAGATGGCTCCATATGCTACAAAAACTTAAGCACAACTAAGGTACGATCTGTGATCTAAATCTCGAGAGCCATCCTTCTCACATAACACTATTGCTACGCAAAACCTCAACACATATGAAATTTATCAAGCCGTTTCACAACTCACACGACACAATATAGCATTACATGAAATAGCCGACGACGAAACAACATCCAATGTCCGAATACTTCTCCACAGGGAGCACTATGCGGAAATGAATACATCCGACATGATATAAAGCCCACATTCATATTTAGATCCACCCACATACGTCAAGACGATTCTGATCGTACCGCACTAGGCCAATAACCTTCCAAGGATCCGCAAATCAGTACACAAAGCCTCTTACACATGACACCGACCTCAGGTGACGCTAAAGACAATACCAGCTTACTTTAAACATTCAGATCCCTTTCCTGCTCGTCCGAGCTCGTGACATCCTTGCCAACACCGAACCGCAACCTTGATCCTCACTTCCAAATTCATACGGCTCACCGCACCTAACATGCCAATTAAACCATGGCTAACAGACCTGACTTCTTCTAACTTATCCTTAACATGACTTAGAAATAATGACAACTCCAGCCGACACATAACAACTCAACTCGCACTCATCCTGAGTAACCCCATTCCACAAGACCATATTGTCTCCAAACCTATGAATCCTTCATACCCGCCTTGCACGAACATTCACATCTTCAACTGGTACACCCATTTTGAAAATTCCTCAACGAATCCGAAGTGATTTTCTCCTTTCCCTTCAAATGCTACTCTGCAAGTTGAAAATATCATAGATCATTCCATGCCTCTTATCATAATTCGCTACATAAGCTCGATTCTCAACCGTAGCGGTGGTTTTGAAATCCTCAGGCACCGCATTTTTAACCTTTGAATCCACTAGGATCGTTGTTGAGAGTCATCCACTCTTACTTGGCCCCGAATATAATCAACTTCGAGGCTCCGCTGACCCATGAACACCCGTCTCAATGAAGCACCCGACTAGATCACTTCCTTTGTAAATTGATCACGCTCAACTATTTCTTATAGAAAGACTAAACGGGCGCTGCAAATATAATCCGGGGTATTACGCCCAGAGTCGATCCCACAGGGAATTTACGTATCAATCAAGCCGTCAGAATACGAAACTTTTACTTAATCA